>PVJA010018322.1:0-40119 GCA_004027025.1 Myocastor coypus | reverse complement strand
CCAACATTTCTTTATGAAAGCACAATCTTTACAGCCCATGAAGTCATGTAATCTCTGTTCAACTGCACAGCAAATACGGTAGCTTTTGAAATAGGGATCAGATTTATTAGATTTTTAAATAATGTTGTACTCATGCTGTCTGTTTTGGTTGGCTGGTCTTTTTGTTGTTGTTCTACGAGAAATAAAACCAAACAATTGTTTCTAAAATGTTTTGCACAAATGAATAATAGAAATAATGTTTTTTATAGCCATGGAAAATTTTCAAATGTGTCATGTAAGGCAAATGTGAAATTATGTTTTAGAAAGAGCTGAGTAGTTTTAAAGTTGCAGAGCATTAAGTGGAAATTAATGGGTTCAAAAAGATCTCTTGTGCTAACAAATTCTATCTGACAGAAAAGTGCTTATGTAGTCTTTTGGACCTTAATACTATTGTTTGAACACAGTTCAATTTGTGGATTACATATGTTCTTGGTTTTCTTTTCTTTTCTTTCTTTCTTTCTTTTTTTTTTTTTTTAGTTTCCCTCTTTTAATCATGGTGATATGATTGTTAGGAGCTGTGGTTAACCAAAGGAACTTAGACTGGAGAAAAGAAAGTTGTGAAAGTCAACTTAGAAATCACTCTCACAAAAATAGTAGTGAAGGCATTTGGAAGTACTGAATGTCTTTTCCATATCTCTCTGCAGGTGAAATGTCCACCCTTAGCAGAATAGTTGAAATGTATGGCACATGACTTCCATGAAACACTTTAATAATGATGTTTCTTTGCACATGAATCTTTAAAAATAGTTTTGTTTTAAAATATATATTTTATGTACTTCAGTATTTAATGAAAACAGTTATGGGACTGTATTATATTTTACTAGTGAATGCAAGACTCGTCCTAGATTCCATGTAAAATGCAATATTCTCTCACTGTTATTTGCATTAAATGATTCATGGATTTGAACTTATAAAATGATCTCTCTAAAAGCTCTTATTCCTGATATCCCATCTAATGTATGATGTGAAAGTTGAATGTTCACATATATGGCATTATAAGAAAGACGTCTACCTACAGTGAAGAAAGATTGCTCTTTAATTTTTGTTTGCTATTTTCATTAGTGTTTCCATAAAAATCTATTCAGATGTTGTGGAAGCTTCATCAGAGAAATAACACATAAAAAAGCTAGAAGTAATCACTTTTCAGATATCTAAATCTCTGAATAGATTTAAAGCATTTTAGAAAGTTATCTGAACACTAAAGTAGCATTGATTTATTTGCCACTATTACAGAATTTGTAATGATAACTTGACAGGTAGATATGGAAAATATTTTTCCATGTAATTAGGCTGTATAAATAAAGGCTCTAAAATAAATCAAGTATACCAATTACCTTTGAAATATTAAAATGGAGGCAATGTTTGGCCAACTTCAAAGGCACCCAGTAGTCTCACACTAAATTGCAACTTCTCCTTCTAAAAGTTGGTTATCTTTCAGCTCTTACAATGCCAGAATCTGTCGTTCTCCATGACATAAGTTGTCAATATTCCCATTAATCTCAGTGTCCTATTCTTAACCTATCCTGTCCACATTATGCTCTGAAAGTTCTGTTGACCAGGACTCTCCACCATCACCACCCTAATCCAAACTATCATTATCTCTTAGTTTATAATTCTATAGCAATTTCCAATTTTATTTGTCCAGTTTACTTTGCATGCAATTACTACAAATAGCTTTTCAGGAGACCATGCCTACTTATATCTCTCAAATCCTTTAATAAGTCTGTATTACTCTTAAGACATAAACGTATGCAGACAACCTGCTCAGGGACCTCTTTCATCCCTCTCTTGGACAGCAGCTTTCTTTCGCCCAATAAATATATTTTCCTCTTAAAAAAAAGAGACAGAGACTTAAATTAGCTATAAGACAAACCCTGTATCATCTAGCTCTGCCTGCATATTTACCTTTTATACCGAGGCAATTTTCTTGTAGCTTTTGAGAGCAAAAGTTACAGTGGTTTTGCCCTTTAGATCCTTGTGACAGCTCCTCCATCTGTAGTACCATCCCTAGCTTTGTTTTATTTCAGTTCTTTCTGCAGGTGCATGGGTGTCAGCCTTTAATTCCCATTACTGACCCAATGGAATCAACTAGTAAAATGTTAGGTGTAATGACTTCCTCTTTCACATACATTTCTTTCTTCTACTTTTCTCCACCTCATGTCTGAGTAAGTGTGGTCTTTTGCCTGTCTGTCCCTCAGGGGGATGATTCTGATGTTTAGGTGGAGGAAGATCTGGGTATGAATTTAGATACAGAGTCCATTATGTCAGGCTTCGGTCAATCATCCAATAGTTTGACAGATATGTGGAGTGATCTTCCTCTATCTGCTCCATTTCTTTACTGGATTCGTTCTGAGCCCACTTAAGAACACAAAACTTCTACAGTGACCATCTAACATGGCATAAGGGGTTTGTTTCCACCATTCCAACTTGCTTTCTATTATAACAGATCATTTGATCTTTTCCCAGGCTGTCTTGCTACTTTGAATACATTCGTCTGTTCTCAAATACTACTTTAGGATTTTTTTTTTTTTTTATGGTAGGAGAGACAAAACTTCTTTAACAGACTCCTTCACTAGGGATCTACTTATTGTGTAGCAAGTTCAAAAAAAATGTGTGAGGATTTGAATAGGATCCAGTCATTCAGTTAATCTAGAAAGTCTTTGAAGGAAAAAAAAAATCTCTATTTTTTTTTTCATTACTGAAACATCAGTACCTAGTTTAATGCCTAATACTTGTTTGGATGGCTTTATGAGTAAATGCATGTCAAACATTCTTAAATAACTAATAATAAAAACTCAATCGGATAACACTCTTTAAAACTCTGCACACTCCAAAGTCAATCAAATAAGCAGAACTTGAAAGTTGAAAGAAACTTTGAATGACTTTAAACTCACCAAATATTTTATCATTCAAACTTTTCCTATTTAGCAGAACTTGTCCCCACATATACACACTATTTCATGTTCTATTTTATATTAATAATTAAATATGAAGAATGCCAAAGGAGAAGGCTAGAGAGTATTTCATCAATTGATTCATAAAATATTTGCCAACTGCCTATCTTACATTTGGAGAAATTGCTTAACTTCTGACAGGTGAGCTTTATTTCTTTAAAAGTGGTGATAATGTCTTTATCATGTGACATGCTTTGGGATTCAGTGAGACAAAATATATGTAATTGGCTCCACATCACCTGCTTGTTGTAAGCATTCACTGATTTTTAATTTTTCTTATAATCCTTTAATAGTTGCTATGTTTTTCTGTATATCTAGGAAACAAAACAATGTTTACATTATCTCTTCTTACATATCAAAAGCTTCAGAAATTTTAAGGGGCTTCTCAGAAAGTCAAATTGACAATATAATCCAAGATTAATATCTTTTCCTGATTTCTACTGTACTATATAGTTATACAAATGGTAGTTTTATCAAGAGAGACAGGGAGGGAGAAAGACAGAGAAAAAGAGAGAGAGAGAGAGAGAGAGAGAGAGAGAGAGAGAGAGAGAGAGAGAGACCTTATATCATCTAGGTATAAGACAAACCTTATATCATCTAGCTCTGCCTACATGTTTACGTTTTACATCAAGACAATTTTCTTCTAAAGAGACAGAGAGAAACAGAGAGAGAGAGAGGGAGAAAGAGAAAGAGAAAAAATATAGAGAGATGGAATTGGAGATAGAGGAGACAGAGACAGGGTGACAGAGAGATTCTGTCAAATAACTATGGAGATAACCTTTGGACCTCAAAACAAAAACATTTTTGACATTTATAATCAGCTGTGATAATATCTTTTCTGTATTTCAAAGATTTGCAAGTAAGATATCCTCTGCAATTAAAACAAAACAAAAATAAACAGACTATACAATAACTGCATATTTTAACCATTTCCAAAACAGGAGATGATCAAGAAGTAAGAGGTGAACTTGTCAGACACATTTCATGTTAATTATTATTTCCTACTGGTCTTTGGAAATATTCTCCCGTTATAATTGCTATTTCATTTTATGAGTGTGGGTATTTTCTGTTTCTTCCATCTGAGTTATCTTGCCTCTCCAGATAATCCATATATAGATTTTTACAGTTACCACCCTCCCACTTCCTACTAATGCATTACTCAAATACTTATACTCATCCTCATCACTTTATTTAATTTTCTTTTTTTCTTAATTTTTTAAAGTTTTTAAGGAGAGTACAAGATCTAGTTAAAATGGAAATCAGTGTGGAGATCAGTTAAAATGCTAGGATTGGTGGCGGGTTCTAATTTTCATTGGCATCTTATCTTTGTCCTAAACAATGAGACTGCCTCATTATGCTCTGTCTTAACTTATGTGTCTTCCCCACAATGCTTCTTGCCATGACATCTGGTTCCTTCCAGGCATTAAAGATATATAGGAAGAAAGAATATTCATTTTCCTCAATGAAAAACATTTAAATTGATACAATAAGTTAATTAAGATTCTCTATTAGTTTGCATTCCCTGTGTTCTAATCATATCTACTGCTACTTACCTCTTCCTGTATTCCTTCCCTTCCTGCTATAGATATTTCCAAGTACTTATTTCCTTGGGATCAGAAAACCATCAGATATCTCTAAAACAGAAACCAGACATGTGGTAGTGTACAGTCATGTGAGCACATGTTCTGGGACACGTATAGATATTTTCTTTGACCTTAAAGATCAGAAGGGGAAACAAATAACTACAATTAAAAGCATCAGTGAAAACAAATTACAATCTATTTATTTCTCTCATGACCCTTGGGCAGGATCTGTTAGGTTGGAACATATGAAATTGCCAATATTTCATTGTTTATGGCCACGAAACAAATGGGCTTGTTCGACATAATAAAAGCACTGAAACTATTTGTCAAAAAGTGAAAAATGAAGTTCTCTGAACCAGACCTAGTTTCTTTGTCTTGATGAACTCAGATAACTGACTTACTTCACTCTTTACATAAATAAATGGCATATATATATATATATATATATATATATATATATATATATATATATTTGGGCTGTCCACAAAAAGCATTCTAATTTAAGGAAACTTTTCTTTCAATGCTACTTTATTCTCAGACTATAGGTAGTATAAAATCAAGAGTTCCATTGAATCTAGCTATTTCCCTTCTGGACATCTTCCCAGAAGAATTAAAGACATCATATCACAGGAATATATGTGCACCCATGTTTATAGCACATAACTTATAATGGCTCAATCCTGGAAACAACACAAGTGTCCATCAACGAAGAAATGTATATTATATATATATATATATATATATATATTTTAGTCAGACTGAAGTAATAGCTTTCCTTCTTTCATATAGCCCTAAGATCTTGAATGAGAAATGGTTATTTATCATTTAGATATATGAATTTGATTGCATTCAGTTTAATGCAATATATATATATATATACATAAGCTCAGCCATAAAAGAGGAACCGAAGTCTTATAGTAAGTGGATTCAACTAAAGACTATACTTATAAGCAAAATGTAAAGTAAATCAAAAACATAAGTGTGAACATCCCATTGCTTCACTGGTGAGAGAAACTGAGTAAGTAAATAAGAACCAAAATATACAACAGATATTGGGAATTGGGAAGAGACTGTGCAAAAGAAGAGACCAATTGTGATGTGGAAAGAAGAAATTAAGAAAAGAAAAAAGAAGAAAAGAAAGCTACAACACATAAGTTCGTTAAGATAGCTGTACAGGTAGTTTCTCTTAGTTCATTGAAAAGGAAGTCTTGTTCAAATATTGTTTGGACAAGACATCCTGCCTATATCTTGTACTCTGGCTAACTGCTAGGAAGACACCTATATGTAATGTGTAAATGATTGTAAGTCTTCCTCTAAACTGTTTTGAAATTATTGCTTTTATTTTTTTCTTATTAAAATAGTTTTTTAAATCAAAGGTCAGCACTGTGCTCACTGGCCTTTCCCTCTCCCCCTACCCCCCAAATGGAGTATGGCGAGAAAATGAATGCTGTGCCTGCCGGCCACTCAGACCCCTCGCAGTCCCACTCCGATGGTCCCCACTCCAACTTGCCAACCCCAGCTGTCCGTCTAGTTGTACTGTAAGGCAAGCTTAAATAAATGTTGGGTTTCTTTCTTTTCTTCTTTTCCTTTCTTTCTTTTTTTTTAAAGTCAGGCAACATTTATCCTAACCAACATTTACTCAAATCAATACATTTTAATTGAAACTAATGGCAGTTAGCTTAAACCAACAGATTTTTCACTGGCCTATGTACATTAAATCAATGTGTTTCTCAACATTGCCCAATCTTTTGTAAAACAATGCATTCTCATTTCACTCGGCACACATTTTTATTCTACTCTAATCTGCCAACTTACAGAGTCAGACTGAAGTAATAGCTTTCCTTTTTTCATACCAGCCCTAAGATCTTGAATGAGAAAAAAGTGATTAATCATTTAGATATATGAATTAGATTTCATTCAGTTTAATGTAACAGACATTTATTGAGCACCTACTGTTTGTGAGATACTATGTTTGACATTCTGGAGGGTAGAAAGTGATTAAGATAGAGTTCTTGCCCATGGATGCTCATAATTTAGTAGTGAATACTTCCATGGGCAGAATTAATTATAACAAGATAAACAGCTAGGGAATTGCAGTGAAGAAAGATATTAAGTGCAATGTAAGGAGAGGAGGAGGGTGAAGAAGGTGACATACCAGCTCATCTTTGAACGATGGATACCTGTAGCAGGAAGAGCATGCTAGACAGATTGCACATATGGGATAATATATTAGTTGAGTAATGCTAGCTATTCTAGCCAGTGCACCCAATATTTTCAGCAACTTCACAAAATGGAAATTAATTTCTTGCTCACCCATCAGATCACAGTGGCTATTCCTCACAAGGAATCAATTGCCCTTAACCTGACGGTACTAAGAATAAGGATCCTTGTGCCTTCTGACGTCAGCATTTTCTTGGTTTTAGAGTTTGCAACCCACAAGCAGGGGAAAAGAGAGAGCACTCTAGCCTGGCAGCAGCCTTAGAAAAGAAGGGATGGCCATGACCTTTGCTCGCTTCCCCTTGTAGGAATCAGTCCCTTGAGGATGAGCCTTCACACAGATGGCTGTGCGCTGCATATCTTTCCTGAGAAGCCACAGCCCTGTCATAACCGTGCATGATGCAAGAAAGAACATGAACTGAAATGGAGAGATAGTGACTTCGCTACAATTCAAGGCCCAAAGTCAAAAAGACAAAAAAAGATGAATGTAGCATGAAAAACATCTGGTGACTACTGCAGCAACATATAGGCAACCTGCTAATTGCACCTACAAATGGGTGCTGCTGAATGTTTCTGGAGAGAGGACACTTGCATATTCCTAATTATTCTGTACTATATAGCAGATAATAAAAAGACAGTGTACAGGATACCTAGGAATGGTGTACTACCTAGGAACCTTTGGGCTCATTCCCCTTTCATTTTCAGGGATGCTCTCTTTCTTCCATGATGGTTGTCACAGACCCACTTTTTTAATTTATAAATTTTCATCAATAGAAAGTAGAATAATTTTCATTATTCTCTTTACATTCAAGATTAAGTGTATTTGACAAGCCAGAGATTGTTCCAGCTTTGGGAACAGAGGATCACACAAATGTATTCTCTCATAAAGCTAATATAGAAGATAAGAAGAAAAAATATATATAAATATGTGATTTATGCACATGTATGTAACTCTAAATATATCTGTAGTCACATATATAGCTTTAGAGATATATAGTTAAAGTAAGATTAAGCTCTATAAAAATAAGTGGTTCAGAGCAAGGGAATGAAAATAGTAATGCTGATAGGACACCCTCTTTGAGGACCTTTGAGTTGATGCTCAGATGAGTGAAGGGAGATAGGAAGACAAGGGCCAATGGAAAAGAGTTGTTTAGGAGCAATGACCAAGTATCAAGTGTCTGAGATGGGAGCTGATGGTGTGGGGGTGCACAGCGAGGAGCCCAGTCTCACTTATTGGAAAGCATGGAGCAATAATAACTACCTTGGGAAGGTCACCAGCAACAAAATCATACATGACTTTTTGTGACTTGAAAGAGATATATATAGTCCCTAACTACCACTGTGTAAAAAAATATCTCCAATGCTTAACTTAGAACAGCATCCATGTTTGTACTGTTTTCTTTTAAATATATGGAAGGCTCAGTGAACCCCAATAAACTTGGTTAGTCCTGATTGGTCTTGGCTAGGATTATTCACAGCTGCAGTCAGCTCATGGATGGGCGATAGCCTAGGTGGCCTTGGATATCCTGGCAGGGTTCAGCTCCCCTTAAGGATTCCCCTCACCACCCCTGTCAAGAAAGTTAGCTGGACTTATTTGCATAGCAAGGATATGGGTGCTACAATAGGAGCAAAAATACTGAAATGTTTTTCAAGGCGTTGCAGCAAATTTGATTTAGGTTCATTTGTCAAAACACATTATGTAGCTGTGTGCAAAGTCGTGTGGAAAGGCACAGAGAATGCTACGTGAAAACAGAAACCAAACCATTAGCTCCTTTGATACACCATGCTCCAGTTCTGGTAGCGGTTGTTTCTTTTCTCTGTCATAAGCAAAAAAGGAGATCATAACATCCAAAGATTTTAAAAGTTCAGCCAGTTGTTGTATCAGGCCTGGTGTCTCAGATCTAGAAATCCTGGTTTTGTTTAGCTTTTAAGGTAGCTCTCATAGTATGTAACTGTTCCTAAGAATAACCTTCCCTTCTAGGGGGCTGGGGAGATAGCTCCGAGACACAAGTGCCTGCTGGGCAAGTGCAAGGTCGTGAGTTCGAACCCTGGTCCCACAAAAAAAAAAAAAAAAAAAAAAAAAAAAAAAAAAAAAAAAAAAAAAAAAAAAAAAAAAAAAAAAAAAAAAAAAAAAAAAAAAAAGAATAACCTTCCCTTCCCAGTAACTACTTTTGAAAGAGTATTAAAAAACGACCTCTTTCAAGAAATTTATCATCCTCCCTTCCAATAGTAAGTTAAGAATCCAAAGTCTTCAGTGGTGTTGCCACAGTTCAGTCCCATTGCAGGCATTTTTACTGGTAGAACTCTGCAAAAGGGTCTCCCAGGTTTTACTGCATGTAATTAGAGTTTGCATTAATTCCAAAACACTTACTCGCAATACTTTTTCTAGACATTTCTTAATTGCTGGCTCACTGCTACATTGATATTGGGCTTCTCGTGGAATCCTAGATGTTGTTCCATTGATCTCACAAAGAATATTTTTTTTTGTCTTTTTGAGACAGGGTCTCGCTATGCAGTTGAGGCTGGTCCTGCGCTCACTTTTGTAGCCCAGGCTGGTCTCGAACTCGCACCAATCCTCCTGCCTCAGCCTCCCAAGTGCTGGGATTACAGGCGTGAGCCACCACGCCCAGCTGATCTCACAAAGAATATTAAACACTATCCTGATTCTCTTTTTATAGTTATAGCTCTTAATTCATTCTCCAACCAAAAATTGCTATTTTACTTTGAAAATTATTTGCTTAGATTCTTTGCTTAGCAATCAGAAAATATTTTATCTTCTGGTATAAAAAATCCTAGGCTAGGTATGTAGTTCAGTAATAGAGTTCCTGCATAGCATACATGACACACTGTGCTCCATCCCAGTACCACAAATATAAAAACAAACATGAAAAAATCTTGAGAAAACAACGCAAAGAAGTCCTGATTATTTTTTCAAAGCAGCTAGGTCTTTATTTAAATTATGGCATTCCTACAGTATTTTATTGTACAAAAAGAGAGCAGGTTATACGTTCAGCATTCTGCATAAATACCTAAAATTTAACTTCTGTCTTCCAAGTTACCATAAGCAAAAGTTTCACCGTGTTTTTCATAGTTACATAATACAGGCCACCTTTGCCCAACCTTCCATAACAACTCCAGCACCATTTTTGTCCCCATCTTCTCTCTGGTCCCTAAGCAAGTAGTATCTGTTTATATTATTAGGGTAGGGTTTCCACTTAAGGTACCATAAACTGTCAGAAAGGATTGGTTAGGAAAACAGATCAATCATTAGAGTAACGGGAGTAAAGATTAACGTAACTGGATACCATGAAGTACCATAAAGAAGACAAAGAATGACAACAGTAATCATCCACTGAAATTTTATAAGCTAAGTGCATGTGACTCTGGAGAGGGAGCATGAAGGGAATTTTGTAGAGAATCCTATTAAAACACCGTGCTTGAATATTCTTAACCAATGTGGGTCCACAGCTAGCACCCAAGCTCAGGCCTGATTATATTCCTGTTGAGCACAGTCAGTAATTGAAACGAAATTATTGATTTAGAGGAAAGAATCTTATATTTGACACAGGGTGAGCACATACAACTTCCATAGAATAATCACATATTTACTCAACAGTGAGGAGCCAGGTACTATATGAATATCATTGCCCTTAATGATAGGAATCATAATGTGGAATACAATGCTCTATTTTGTGAAAATGCTCACAGTTGGAAAAAGGGAAAAGAGAAAGACAACAAAGCCACAATGCTTACTAAAAAGAAATTTGCACAAGGCTACGCTGGTTCATATATTCATCCTATCACTGCATCAAAATTTGTACTGTACTGATTAGAAAAAGGCAATAGGAAAAGATGATCTTCACTTCCCATGAAACTGATTTACTTCAAAAATAAAATTGTCTAAATGTCTTCACAACTATATGCTGGCTCTTCTCTACCTTTCCCTCAGAGGTAAAATTAGAGGCAAACTTGAGGCTAGAAGGAAGTGATCCGTTGTTCCAATTCCAAGTGTACAGACCCTAAAGATGAAATCTCTATATGTGGTTGTCTTATTCTTGAAAAGAGAGAAAAAGCAATTATTCCTTTACTATATCACCCAAAGACAGACTTTGAAGGCTTCATCATAACGTACATTAATGGACTTAATTACTTGTATAGGGAAGAGGGATGGAAATCCTTAGCAACCATAGTGTTAAACACATCAGCCATTACTAGGGTAACAGTGTGAGGTTATTGCAGATGTGAGTGGTCAATGAGATTTCATGATGCGAAAAGTATATCCTCTGCCATCTATACTGGAGAGAGACAAAGACAGAGACAGAGACACAGACAGAGACAGAGACAGAGACAGAGACACAGACACAGACACAGACACAGACACAGACACAGACACAGACACAGACACAGACACAGATACAGACAGACAGACAAACATACAGACACAGACACAGATACATGTAGAGATAGGAAAAACACAGTGATCTACTTTCTGGAGACTAAACGGCACGCTAGAAAGAGCATCAACTTTCAGAATTCTAGAGACAGCTTGTTCAGGATTTAGAACACATAATTATGATGGAATATCACTTATTTTCTCATAGTTCATTCTTTTGTGTTAGAACATTAACTAAGAGAACAATAATATGTCTCTTAAGAACTCCGTTATATTATAATCTTATTAATTATTTTTGACTCCTCCACTGATAGTGGTTTCTATAACCATTTCTTTGAAAATGAGAGTGTATATTTATCTCTCAGGTTATATAAGCTCAACAAGAAAAATTAATGAACAATTAATGTCTTAAGGAATTACTATGTAGTAAGTGAGGTGCATAAATATGATTTTTCACCTTTGTGTATATAAAAGCCGCCTCACTCTGTGGTCCGCTTCACTGGATTGTTTGGCCTTTGAATACCCTTCTTTATCTACTTCTTTTATCCGTAGAATTTCAGCAATGTCATTGTGATGTGAGTAGACAGCTTAAGTGCCTTGTTTTCAAGAAGGCGCACCTGTTCAGCATTGGGCAAAGCTGGCAATTGCACGCCTAATTGGGCATGGGATTGTACACCTCCAACACACCAGCATTTCCAGCAGGTGGGGCCCACGCAGAATGAAATTAACTCTTACCTTGATGAGAGGAATCCAGCAACCGGTTGGCCTTCAGTGGGAGATGGTGGTCATCTTTTTAAGTATTCAGTAACACAGACGCGATAATTATCTGTTTGATTACACACCTAAAACTTACTCAGGAATTTGACTGATTATGATTTTTGTAACCTAGTCACCAAGTTTACAAACTGCTGCAGTTATATTTTCTTCTTGTGAATTCCCTTATCCTAAGGAGTAATATGCGGCATTTATATTGGTCTTAAGAATATGTAAACTATTTCATTAACCACCTACCTCCCCCTATTGTATTGTTTCTAGTAATGCTCTCACTCTGACAAACAGAACTCTCCCTCTTCTCTGTCTTCTGATATGGTCACATTACAGGCTCCACCCCATAGCTGGGAAACCATACCTGACACCTGCATCATAAAGGAGGCAAAATCCCTTGTAAGTGTGACCAGTGGGCTCTGAAGCAGAAATGCCATGGCAAAGGGGCATGGAAGAGGGAAAACTGCTGAACCTAGGGAAGCCAGGAAGCAGAGAGTAAAGGGAAGAGTTGACATCAAGAATACTCCCTTCTAGGTCATGTTGCCAGGGTACTACTCCGGCCCGACCCCACAGATCAGTTGTAGCCCTCCCACATTATCCAACATGTTCCAAATATAAGCTTTCAGCGCACAATTTAAATCTAAAGTTAAGATGTTGATTTGTCATGAGTAGTCAAGAAAAAATTCCTTCCTATACCACCTTTTGAGAAAGGATTACGTCTCATGATTGTAAAAGCATCATGATATCTGTGCACATGATATCTGTGCACAATTTCAAACAAACAAAAAGGTTTTTACGAGTTTCTTAGAAGCCACTGGGAAGCCCTATAGACCTTAAAACCTGAATTTCCAATGTTCATGTGAATCTCAACTCATAGCTTTAGAAATTTTAAGGTATGTGATTGTATCTAATTTCCAGTCATTCATTATATATATGAAGAAGTACAGTATTTCTATACTTTGAAGGTGGATACCATTAGCGTGTCTCTGGTCTTTCACTTGCTGACATTGGTTGAAAACAAATTAATAGGACACTTTGCTTCCATGTATATGAAGAAATAACGATGCGTGACCTAGAAATTATTCAGATTCCTAAACATAAGACAAGGGTAGAGAGTGCACTATATTGCCTGCCTGCTACTAGTCTTTAAAATATTGATGTTGTGGCTCATGCCTGTAATCCTAGCACTTGGGAGGTTGAGACAGGAGGATCGATGTGAATTTGAGACCATCCTGGGCTACCAAAGTGAGCTCAAGGCCAGCATAAACTACGCATCGAGACCCTGTCTCAAAAAAGCAAAAAACAAAACAAACAAACAAAAAAAAAACTTGACGTTATTCTGTATATGACATAAGGGATACCATGTTTACCGATGACACATTAAGATGCATATGTGTCTTTACACAAACATATGACACAAAACTAATTGGAACTTCTTTTTGTTTTATGTTTAGTGCCTTAGGCCCAGAGATAAAATTGATACTCGGCTCCCTCCATCCAATACAGAGAGCTGTATACTGACAATTCTCACCTGGGAGTTTCTGGAGCCGTATGTCTGTTCCTCCTACAGTAGAATTTTCCAAAGACCTTTAATGGTTAAACACAAGACCGAGAAAAAATTTTACAATGACTAATGTTGTAGTGAATTAAATGTTTATCATTAGAAAGAAATGGTCCTCCACTCTGCATAGCTAAGTCATGATGTTAGAGAGAGAATTCCTCTTAGAGATTAACAAGAAAGACTTGCATCTGCTCCCTGTTAAGTAAGGGACCAACTGCAAAATCAATAAGTATGGGAGAGATAGTTTACATCTTCTACAAGTTAGGGTGTGCAGGACCATACAGCCAAAAGTGTGGCTTGCACATTCTGAATGTGACAGACTTGGCTTTTGACAGCTGGATGAAAAGGCTAACAAAGAAATAGGCCTAGGAAGAAGACAGAACTTTCTGACTTATCTCCACTTCCTATGGCACGGAAAGAATGACAAGAACATTAGCTATTATGGACTCTGGAGAGTTGGAAGATCTGAGGTAAAAACAAATGTTCTAGGCTGACTGGGTCTTTAATACTAAAAGAATGTTTCTCAGGTCTGCATCTCTGGTTATAACAACTGTGTTACCCAGGTGAGCCAGTAGTTAATTTGGGTCATCAAAACTCCATACACATTAGATGTAGGTGTCAATTCATTAACAGACATCACCACCAATGAATGGGTAGTTAAAGGCAGGATGACATCTGGGATATTTTCTTGCAACCAAAATGTTAGGAGTTGGTCTCTTTCTCATCTTATCAACCCAATATAGAGGCTAAAGAAAATGACAGAGGCTTGAAAAGGATAAAGTAGGCAAATGCTGTCCCTTTTAATCCTCCAATCTCTACAATACATATGAGATGATACAGATCAGTGTATTTTAGTTACTCATGGCTGAGGAACTGTAGCCCATTCAAGTTTGAGTGACTAACCCATTTGACCAACCTAAGAAGCCAAAGCCAGTAGGTGGTTGTTCTGCGATCTGAATCAAGAGAATATGTCTCCAGTAGTCAGAACTGTAATCTAGACTGAGGTTTTAGTAGTTAAATCTTCCATATATTATCACCAAAGGATAGGGGAAATAACTTTAACAAACTGGTCTGAATAAAGAGATTGGAGAAAACTAAAACTATCTCCTGCTTACCCATCACAAACTTAAAATCTACTTGATAAACTCTCAATAAATCCGATTTTAAAATCATACATAAGCTTTGATGCGAAATACATATCATATATATTAAAAATTAAGGCTCCCAAAGGACATCCAATGAATTTTTACTAGAAAATTATATTTACTAGAGCAGCAGCTGCTATAATGTGTACCATTTGCATAATGTCATTGAGAACTCTATGCAAATATTACAGCTGAGTGTTGGTAATAATTGAAATTATTGATTATAATATATTGGAATGATCTTTATTTTCTAGGTGTTCAGCATGAGTTTTCTTTATTAAAAAAACTAGGGAGAATAAATATAGATCGTCCTCTTAAGAAAGCACTGCTCATCCTTTATATCTATGTCATTACAATGGATATAGTAGATGCATCTTCGCAGGGGATATTTAATATTAGATTGAAGGAAATATTAAAAAGTACAGCAGGCTGGCTAAAACAAGCCTATACTGGCACTGGGGAGGATACTGGTGACATGCGCGGCCCTCTCCATATCTAATTTTGATAATATGATTGATGATGTGATTTCTCATAAGTGGTGGAAAGAAACAACATCAAAACTAATCACATTATGCTGGCATTTGGAAGTCTAAATAAAAGGTATGTGAACTCATTACAGGAAGATGATTTTCCATTTGAAATTTAAATTTGCCAGCCCATCCATATTTGTCTGGGAAACTTGTGAATTTGTTTGTAGTTGAAAATGACCAGAGTTGAGTAATCAGTTCCCACTGATTACGGTTTATAACAGGCAGCCCAGGGACTTCCTGGCAGCTACAGATCTGCTTTTACAAATCTCAAGAACAGGCAAGACAATGTGAAGCCCTTCTTCCCTGCAGCTGTTTCTCTGTTCCTTTCAAAGAAAAAAAAAAATGATCCCCCCAATGCTAATGGAATTAATTAGCTTCTTTGGTGGTTTTATTTTTCTTTAAAAAGGAAATGTTTAGAAGTGTTCATATGAAAGAATACTACGCCTTTATTTTGTAGACTTCTAAATGATATGGCCCTGGCTGTGTGACAGTCTACACCAAGGGGGAAATTAACTTTAATATAAAAACATGCACTAGGGGAGCTGAGAAAGTCTATCATTTTTCTAATATGCAACACTGAAGTCCCACAGTTGCATACCCCACACTTAAGCTATCAAGAAATTTAGGCTATCTGAAATGTTACAAATGTGCAAGCTATGCCCGTTATCCTAGATGGGCAATACAATTTGTGGAAGATATAATAAATACAGAGAAATTTAGTATGTTTGTTCAATACAGAATAGGTAATTGAAGTACAGGATCCAAAGTAAAGCCATAAACAATAATTAGATAGTGAAAATGTGAAGAGTTGACCGTGACCCACATAATAATACAGCTGAGCATCAGCAAAGACAGAAGCTGGTGTGCAGTTGGAAGCAGATTATAAAGGCAACTTACACTTAATAAACATCTGGAGACACTGTGATGATATCTGAAGAAGAGTCTTCTGAAGAAAAGAGCTCTGTAATCTTAACCTTACAATCTTCATTTGTGGAGGAACATATGATTACATAGATATTATTATGTACATCTGGAGTGGAGTTAGTCTGATGTCTCTATAAGCTTTGGCACTGAACAAATTTCAATAAAAATGTGTTGCACTGCTTAGCACATCTAGTATTACTGAGAGTTTGCAAGTTTAAAGTTCCCTCCAAGGTTGTTGTACTATGTAAGTATTCAGCTGCACATAGCTAAAGGAGGTTTGTTGTGCTTTAAGAAAAAACACAAGTCACTGGAGAAATTAACTAACCTAATATGATCACAAAGGGTTTGGTGGATTGGACTGGAAATTTCCCGGGGATAGACAGTAACACTAGCCTGAACAATGCAACATTATAGCTACAGCACATTCTTTTTAAGCAGTGTTATACCAGTTATCAAAGGCAGTTCACTCAACAAAAATGTTACACGGCTGATGGTGGATTATGTGTTCCCTAGTTACATTTGAATGAGGTGAAATATGTCTCTTGGAATTTTTTGTAGGAATCATATACTTTTGAAAGTCTAACAAGTGTTACATTATATAACAGACACTTCGATAAGCACTAAAATGCTAAAGAATGGAGCATAGTACATAAAATTTCTACTTTTTAGGAATTTTTTTCTACATGAATCTTTGATGGAAGTAAAAGAGGTATAACCTAAAATACGGGCACTGTATCCTTAATTTACACATCAAAAAAGAGAATCCTAGAGGAGTAAAATAATGTGCTAGGTTTTACATGACTTGAAATGAATAATATATATAGTGTGCAATGGGACAATTAAGGTGTCTGTAATTTTTCACCAGATAAGAACATTTTTTTCTGAAAAAAAGAGGGCACTATTGGTATTTATACTAATATAGCAGGCTTAGATACAAATGTGATTGGGCATCATAATTCAATAAACTTACAATGACAATATTTCTATAAAAGTTGTAACTTTTTGGATTTTTTACACGATACCCTAATGCACCTGTAACAATGCTATCAATCAAACTTTCTGCAATGATCCCATGAAATATGGCTGGTGAGTCTAAGGAGCTACATTTTAAGTTTATTTCACTCTGATTGATTTAAATTAAAGGTCTGAGGCCACACGTGTGTGAGAGTTCCTGCCCTGCACACCTCCAGACCCATCCCAGGCCTAGCTTGTATATGAGATTCACTCCCATGGGCTGCAGCAAGAAGAAGCTAAAAAGAGCAGCCAGACCCAAGCTGGGCACATCTGGACTAGTTCAATCCAGACCCAGTAAGCTGAAACACTTTTTGGACCCAGATCTGTGGGAGTGTCTTCTCTCTTTTTCTCTTGATCTACAGAGGGGGCAACAGGTAATCAGGTGAACTAGCTTGCCTGAAAAACCCTAGGTATTTCAAAGAGACATAATCAGACAGAACTTGAGTGAACTAAATTAAATACAATCTAAAATCTACTTAGCTACACAGACATAATATTTGCTCTTACTATGGCAAATACAAACTTGTTAGTTACAAAAGTTTGTCAATTGCTAAATAGTACTATGTATTATTAGTGTTCCTAACTGTAGAAATTTAAAAAAAAAATGTAACTGCCTTAACTATATAATCTCTTTCGGGTAAGAATTATGCTAAAGGTATAAATGCACCACGCTCTACACCAAAAGTCAGAGGACAGTGCTATACAAAATGGCAAAGAGAAGGAGCAAAATGCAGGCCCCGGGCCCACCCAGAAAAAAATGCAGGAGACACTAATATAAAAGTAAATGGAAATCACATAGCTGAAGTCTCTTAATTAATAGCAGAGATTCAGAAATAAAAAAACAAACAAACAAAACAAAACAAACAAACAAACAAAAAACCTGCAAAAATGTATAAAGAAAATTAGGTGAGGAATAATCTCTGAAGTTAAAAAAAAAACTTAATTAATAGTATCTGAAGTAAAGAAAAAACTGCAGAATGATAGGAAATCAGAAATAATTTCAGAAGCAAACAAAAAGAACGGATAACCATAATGAAAGAATTAATAATTGCTTCTGAAGAAGACACTGATATAAAATTAGACAAGATTAGAAATAAGGTGAACTCCTCAAAAGGGCATTATAGCAAAGAAATAGATCACATGAAGCAGATTCAGAGAGAACATGAACTTAAAATTTCAATGACAAGTTGGCAAAGCCGTCTGAATGGAAGTGAAGATAGAGTTTCAATATAGATATTGAAGGCACTGTTGCAGCTTGTGAAAATTTAAGAAAGGAAATCTTAAAAGAACTAGGATGTAGGACAAAATAATGGAACATTACAAGACAATCAAAAGATGAACAACATGAGATTAATAGGCATCATTGAGAAACAAGAAGGCAATACAATTGATATAAAAAGAATACGGGCAGAAGTAATAGCAGAAAGCTTCCCAAACATGGGGAAGCAATCTGGCATTCAGGTAAGTGAAGCATATAGAACTCCAAATAACATCAACCCAATTAAAAACACACCCAAACACGTACTAGTCTAGATATCAGAAATCCAGCAAAAAATAACATTCTAAGAGTAGCTACAGAAATGAAACAGATCACATTTAAAAGAAAACCTATGGGCCCGGTGGGATGGCTCAGTGGTCTAAAGCGCCTGCTTGGGGAAGCTTGGGCGGCTTCACGGACCACGGTTCAATCCCGGGCACCACATGCTGCGCCAGCCCTACCCTTTGGGCGGGCTGAGCCGGCCATAAAAATGAGTGAATAAACAAAGGTTCTGAAACAAGAATAAAAATAATAAATAAAATAAAAAATTCTTAAAAAAAAAAAAAAAGAAAAAAGAAAACCTATCAGAGTAATGGAAGATTTTTCTTCACAAACCATGAAGTCAAGAAGAGCATGGTTCAGAGTAATTGAAATCATTCATTAAAACAAATTCCAACACAGAATTATACCACATAAAATTTTCTTTCAAGTTTGATAGAGAAGTAAAATATTTACATGACAAAGAACAACTAAAGAATTTCATGATGACAAAGCCAATCCTACACAGACTATTAAAAGATTTTTATTTTAGAGAGGGACCAAAATGACCAGAGCTCCACAAATGAGAATGGAAAGAATCCACTCAATAGGACAAACAATTAAACACAGGATACAATGGGGTAACCAACAGCAGTTAAATAACGTGGCAAGTATATGTTATAACCCTCATTGTAAATGGTCTCAATTCACCCATTAAAAGAAATAGACTGGCATATTGAACTAGGAAGAACAAAAACCAACAATATGCTGTATGCAAGAAACATATTTAACTCATAAAGAAATTCATAACATAGAAGTAAAGGATAGAAAACAATACTACATGTTCCAGCACTTCAGAGAAAAGTAAGGGTAGCAATCCTATTCTCAGACTGTCTCAACTTCAAAACAAGAATGATGAAATGAGATAACCCTACATACTTGTTAGAGGAAAAATTCAAGAGGAAGAAGTAACATTCATAAATAGGTATGTACACAACAAGAGAACACCTAGTTTATAAGACAAATCTCAGTGGACATGAAATATTTAATATCCAATACCACAATTCTAACAGTATATGTTAACACCCCTTATCCCAAAAAGGTCAGTCAAACAGACAAACAATCAGCAAAGAAGTAACAGAACTGAACCAGTACTTGGAACAAATGGACTTAGTGGACATACACAAAGTGTTCCACTTCAGAATAATATTCTTTTCAGCTGCACATGGGACACTGTCTAAACTAGACCTCAAACTAGTCCATAGGTCATGTGTAAGTAGACGCAAGAAAACAGAGATTATCCCATGCATATTGTCTGACCACAGTGCAATGATGCTGGAAATAAATGACAAAAGAAACAAACAAACAAAAAGTCTCATAAACACATGGAATTTAAAAAAGCACCCTCCTCAGCAATAAATGGGTTACAGGTGAAACTAAACAACAAATTAAGCAATACCTACAACTTAGTGATAATCCAAACACAATTTATCAAAATTTATGGGATGCAATCAAAACAGTTCTTAGATTAAAAACTATAGTTCTGAATTCACACATTAAAAAATAGAGCAAGCAGGAACAAATAAATATTCTAATGTTACACATCTAGAAAAGGAAGAGCAAAACAAATCCAAAGCCCACAGACGGGAGGAAACTAAAGATTAGAGCAGAAACTAATTCAATCGAAATGAATAAAACAATAAAAAGAATTAACAAATCAAAAAGCCACTTCTTTGATGAAGTAAATAAAATTGATAAGCCCCAAGTGAACCTTATCAAAGAAGAAAGAAAAACTCAAATTCAAGCAATGAGGAATGAAAAGGGAAAAAAATACCACAGACCAAGAGGAGATTCAGCAAATCATTCATAGCTAACTGAGGAACTTCACTCTCACAGAATTGAAGACATAGAAGAAATGGACCTATTCCTAGAAAGGTACAAATTACCAGAGCTGAATCAAGAAGATATAAGAATGCTCAATAACCCAATAACAGCTAATGGGATACAAAATGTAATAATAATAATAATAATAATAATAATAATAATAATAATTCATAAACTAACAACAAAGAAAAGTTCAGGTCCTGGTGGATTCACCACTGAATTATATGAGAAATTACAGAAGATAAAATTCAAATACCCTGCACACTCTTCAAGGAAATTAAAAGGAAACAATTATCCCAAAATCATTTCTGGAAGCAACTATTATACTGATAGCAAAACCAGAGAAAGACGCAACTAAAAAAGAGAACTAAGGCACACTATCTCTCATGAACATAGATGCAAAAATTCCCAATAAAATTCTCACAAATAGTATACAGCAACTCATTGAGAAGATTATGCACCATGATCAGGTAGGATTCATCTGAGGGAAGCAAGGATTTTTCAACACACGCAAATCTATAAACGCAATACACTATGTCAATAAAGCCAAATCCCAAAACCACATAATAATCTCAATTTGTGCAGAAAAGGCTTTTGACAAAGCCCAACATACATTCATGTTCAACGTCCTACAGAAAATTGGCATAGATAGGTAGATCAAATTGATCTACCTCAACCTGGTAGAATCCATCTATGACAATCCAACAGCTAGCATAATTCTAAATGGGAAAAACCTGAAGTCATTTCCTCTCGGATCTGGTAAAAGACAAGGTTGTTATCTCTCATCCCTCCTATTCAATATAGCTATGGAATCATTCACTAGAGCCATTGAAATGCAGAAGGAGATAAAAGAAATAAGAATAGGAACTGAAGTTATTTACAGACAACATGATGCTCTACTTGGAAGACCCAAAACACTCCACCAAGAAACTCCTTGACTTAATATAAAAATTCTGTAGCATAACAGGGTACAAAGTCAGCACTCAAAATGTTAATAGCATTCCTCTACACAGATAACAAACACAGTGAGAGGGGAATTAGAGAAACAATAACTTTCACAATAGCACCACAGAAAATGAAATATGTAGCAAAAAATCTAACTGAAAAAGTAAAAGAGCTATTCAATGACAACCACAGTACTCTGAAAAAAAGAGATCATATAGGATTTCAGAAGATAGAAAGATCTTCCTGCATAGGAAGAAAGAACATTTTGAAAATATCCATCCTCCAAAAATTGTCATACAGATTTAATGAAATCTCAATCAAAATACCATCAACATACTTCACAGACCCTGAAAAATTATGCCTATAATTTATTTAGAACCAGAAAAGAGCTAGAATAGCAAAATCAAACCTAGGCAACAAAGACAAGGTGGGAGACATTACAATTCCTGACTTAAACTATACTACAAAGCTGCTATGATAACGTGAGCATGGTATAAGGAAAAAGTAGAGCTGAGGATCAGTGGAATAGATTAGAAGATGCAGAAGCAAATACAAACACGCCTTACCTTCAACAAAGTTACGAACATGTTTACTGAAAGAAAGTCTCTTCAAAAAATGGTGCTGGTAAAACTGGACCTCTACCACATTCCAGAAACTAAAATTTGATGCAAGTCTACCACCATGCACTAAAGTAAAGTCAAAAAGGACTAAAGTTCTAAATATTAAAACTGATACACTAAATCTCCTGGAAGAGAAGTAGGAGAAAATCTTGAAGATATTGTGGTAGGCAGGCAGTTCATGGACAAAAAATCAAATTGCATTTGTAATACTTAAAAGAACTATGAAATGGGACCTCCTCTTACTGAGAAGCTTTTGCATGTCAAAAGAAATTACCAATGGAGTGAAAAGAGAACTGACAAATTTTGAAAAAATATTAACTAACAAGTACTCAGAGAAGTCTTCTATCTAGAATTGATAAAGAAATAAAAAATATTAGGGCCCCAAAGTTTAAAGATCCAGTCAAGCAATGGGCATCTGAGATAAACATGCAATTGTCAGAGGAAGAAATAGGACAAGCCCATAAATATATGAAGAAATGCTCCACATCGCTAGCCATTCCTGAAATGCAAATTGAAACAACACTTAGCTACCATCTCACACCAGAAAGAATGGCTATCATAAATAAATCAACGAACAACAAATGTTGGAGAGTGTATGGGGAAAAAGGAACCCTTCTCCATTGTTGGTGGTAATGTAGACTGGTACAACCATTATGGAAATCAATACAGAGTCTCCTTAAAACACTAGGACTAGAAATCCCATTCAATCCAGCTATCCCCCTATTGGAAATTTTCCCAGAACAACTGTAACATCAAATCACAGTGGTATTTGTGCATCTATGTTTATAGTAGCATAATTTGTGATAGTCAAATCTTGGAAACAATCATAGTGCGCGTTGCCTGAATAGTGGATGAAAAATATGTGGTGTTTTATACAACGGAGTATTACTCACTTATAAAGATTAATAAACTCAAAGCCTTCGTAAGTAAGTGGATGTATCTTGAACATATACTCACAAGTGAAATAAACCAGATGTACATATGTAAATATCATATAGTCTCCCTAATACAAGAACTCAAAAGTAGAAATAAAAATGGAAATATATAATATAGTTAAATGAAAAATGAGAATTTAAGGGTCAAACGATGAAAACAGAGCTAGGAGAAAAGTTAGGGAACATGGTAGGGGCAAAGCCATGTATTTATATACAAAAAATAGTTAAGTCAATAGTCCGAAAAATCTTCAACAGATTTTTGAAACTAGTAGGTAATTGGTAGAATTTGCACCCTAACTAACTATATACACTGATATCTGTGAAATAAGCAAATACACTGAGGATAGCAATGTGTAATACTAAAACCATGCTTGGAATATCTATCACTCTGGTCATCTAATTAGGCACTGCTTTTAATGTCATATCAATTGTTGCTATATACTCTCTTGAGTAAATTTTTTTAAAGATAAAAAAGAAAGAAAAAAATAAAATCATAATAATGAAAGATAATATGGGACAAGGAAAAAGGGCTATAGAACTGTACCTCTATGATTCTGTAAATGGTTAAGTTCCTAAATCTCTGTATAACAATGCACAATTATTTTTTCACATTCTATAGGGATTTAAAGTTTAGAATATCAATAACTGATGGAAAATATCTGTTTCATGTTATGTCTAAGACGTTTGATATTTCGAAAAATCGTGTTGTTAAGCTCAAGTGTCTATGTTGTAGGGAATAATATCATTAAGCTGCTCCTCTGGAAGGTTAACAACTTTTTCTAACAATAATTAGAGAAAAAGAAGGGATATAAGAATAGCCAATATTTTGGCTCTAAACTTTCATGGTTAATGAGGACACAGGCCATAAAAGAAGCAGTACTGTAATAACCTATAACTCAGTGGAGTCCCAAACTTCCTGTTCAAGGAGCTTGTGGGGCCACAGAGGAAAGTGATGATGTATAGCATGCCTATGGAGAGTCACTTAGAGAGAAAATTTTGTCTCAGGCTTTCACAGGGAACAAACTGTTCAAGCTATAGTGTTTCATCCAGATGGTTGATACTGGCAAAAGTTCTACAAACTGTACTACATGGTTTCAGGGTAAATCCTGAGGGGACCTGACTGGCCTTGTCAGACCCAGAAGTTATATATGTATATATTTTTTGGAATATAGGTCTTGCTTTATCTTGGTCTTAACCACCAAGCAGAAATGTCTAATTATGAGGTTTATAAAGGAAAACCATATTAACATGCTGAGTTGTAAAAGGCTCAAGTCAACAGCTCTCAATAATGCCAGATAAGCTGATAATCCACTACTGTTATAGACTATTGGACTATATATACAGCTACTTTCTCTTTGTGTAGTAAAAAGAAAAATGTGTACTAATGATGTTTAGACAAGAAATCATGTCTGTATCTTATACTCAGAATAAATATGACAAAGACAACAAAATGTCGTGTATTAATTATTGTGAAAACTAAAAATAAAAAAATAATAAATAAATAAATTTAAATGCGATGGTCATCTGTTGGCTACCAATGCAGATAGCAGAGAGTCATATTGTGATTTTTGAAAATGGAGTTCACTAGATTTTACAGTTATTATTATAAATACTCTGAGGAACTTTCACTTGAAACTGGTGAACCAAAGAGGTTAGTTGTTGCTATATGCAATGTGATTGAAAGAAGTAAAAATATACACAATGTGTTATGAATATCACACTGAAAGTATTTAATGTTTGTATTTATTGCTCATTCAGATCTTGTGAATTATGGGTAATACTAGTATTTTCTGTAGACATGGGAGGCTTTTGGTGACTGTTATTGTTTTGAATCCATGACTCAACTCTCACCCTTTGTTTTATATGTCATGAAGCTTTCCCCATGTCAGTGATGGGAAATGCTCTTTATTACCTTTATCTTGGGAATGATCTCTTCAAAATGAGGCTGAAGGCCTGAGTCTTTTTCTGACCTCATTGTTCATGCTATGAACACCCTTCATCTACCGCATAAAAGATGTTTATACTTCATTCCTTAGTCTTAGGAGGAACCTTTGCCCATAAAATTGGGCCACCCATGAGCTAAGGTTTTAGAAAACATGGAACAGTATAACAGCATAGTTAGAAATACATGCTCAGGCAGAAAATGTTTGAAAATCAATTTTATGAACTACTAACGAGGTGGCTTTGGGGAAATGGTTTAACCTAGTTTCTTAATCTGTCAACATTCAAAAAGCTGATATTGTTTTTGAGTTATTCCAACACTGCCTCTTATAAAGTATAAGGACACATTGTAAGGTAGCATAACCATTAACTCACTGATCTTTATTGTTTGCACGACCATCAGATGTGGTCGGAGTTGGGATACATAAAATTTACCTTATAATTATGTGGGAAATTCTTCAAGATACAACCTATCTTTTGTGGCATTTTTTACTATAATTAGGAAAGTATTGCATTCTGAAGGAATATACTAAGAAAATCATGGAAGTCTTCCAGAAGAAAAAAGGAAGAAAAAAAGAAAAGAAAGTTGCTAAAATTCTGCCAGTACAATTGAGTACTTTCACACAGGCCCTAGAAAGGAAGATTAACATTCAAATTAGGACTAAATGTTTTCCTTGTTTGCTTTGGATTTTATATTGCTTTGTGTTTTACATGTTTACTGATGTTTGATAATTTTTAGAAGTATATGTTAATTAAATGGGGCAATATTATATAATTATGAACCATATTATCATTTGTTTATACACTTCCTCATCAAGGATTGATGGAATATCTAAGACATCCTGGTTCAGTGTTTGTTTACAAAACCTAGATTAGTAAAAATGTAACACAAGGTTCCTATCCGGAGGGTGTACATCTAGCAGTACCTCTAATGTTCATCTACGTTCTCTTGTGGGGCGCTCTTCTCAGACATCATCTGAAGTTTTACATTTGTGAATACAGTGTTGTCTGCATAAGAGCAAATAGTCCTCAAGGTATTGGTAGTAAAAGACAAGTGTTTTGCTTCAATTCGTAATCATATGCAGTTAAAGTACACACAACACAAATCACCACAGAAAATATTAAACCAATTAGCAGCTAGTGCAAGACAAATCAAGTAACTATTCTTTGTTGTTGTTATTTTTAATGTATTTGGTTGTTGCAGGGTCTCAATGCCCAGCTTGGACTCGTGGTGATCCTCCTCTTTTCAGCCTTCCCAATGCTTGGATTACAGGCATGCACACACCTCTAGGCCCAGACCCTGGCTGTCTGAGCTCACTCTGGCACCAGGGCTGGCACGCCATGCACTGGCAAGGATCAAACTGCAGTCTCTGGACTTGCCTGCCCTTGCCTAAGTGGGCACTTTAGTCCACTGAACTACCTTGTCCACCCCAAGTGACTACTCCTACCCTTGAGTGTTACAACAATAGCAAGTTGCCATAAACATTTTCAGATACTTTTTCATCTGTATTAGTAGCAGTAGGCAAACAGATGCCAGTCCGCAGATCACGATTTGAGGAAGAGGTTTATAAACTACAATAAATCAGAATAAGTCTGCCGTGTTCTTAAAAGCTACTGAAGAAAGAATAAAGGAGCAGGAGAAGAAAGAGGCAGAGGAGTTATTGATTTCTTCAGCTGTTTCCATGGATTGCATGTTAGATATCACTTAAGTTACATATCCTTTGGACTCTTCTTACTACGATGGTTCTGAATAACACAAGTAAAATTCTCTTCTCATTCAGCTCCAGGGAACTCAACCAAGCAAAGCCAGATGAACATGTGTGCCATGGTTGGAGGAAAACTTGAGGAGGGAAGTCTTGAGTGTCCTTTTTCAGCAAGCCAGAGCGAAAGGAAATCTTTAGCTTATCAGGTGAGATGGGAATGAAGGACCAAAGGGAATCAGAGCTATTGGATAGTAATTTATGACTGTGAATCTGAAAATCAGCTAGTAAATTTTCTGGAAAAAAATAACTCAGCTAGTATAGTATTCCCCCAAATCAGCTTACACAAGTCACTTCATATACTGTGGGCCACTTCTCATAAAGGAAGGAAATTTAATAAACTATTTTATTACAAAATAAAGAAATGTATTTACTCTCAATTTTTAAATTAAACTAAAATACTAAGATAAAATGAGTATTTTATTAAATTTAGGTGTGTAGGGGTCATAAAATTAAATCCAGTATATTTTAACATATACTCCCTTCTAACTTTTGAAATTTTATTTTGATAATTCAAAAATCTCATTAAAAGAATTTTTTTTAAAAATGAAAAATGAATGTAAAGTCTAAGATTGCCATAATCCACACATCCAAGCTCCAACACTAAATTTCCTTTGTGGCACATTCAGCTCTATTCTTTCAAGGACACCAATTCTTGTGCCTGAAATAGCTAGGCCTGCACAATGTGTACACATCTTATAGTGATAAGTCTCTGTGGCAAATTGCAATTCAAAGGCTGTAGTGGAACTTTGAATAGCAAGCCTTTTGTTGATGCAACCACTACAAAGTTTGACTGTATTGGTTGTGTGAATGAGACCCTGATCCTCACAAAAGAGCAAATTACCTGGAGCTTTTTAGCTCAGCAAGAATCAATTCTTAAACCATATCAGAATTTCACTAAATTCAGAATTGGTGAAGTCTGAGTTAATGAGGTTTGATTGTATCCTGGGCTATTGATAAAATTGCAATAGCAGAGTCAACACAGTGAGTACCACCAAAGTTAGATTCATTACTATTTCCACAAGAGTTGAAGAAGGCGGATTCTTCCTTGTACCCAACATCAGCACTTTTTAATTACGCTATTATGTAGTGTAGGGTGGGCCTATAAGATGACCTACTAAAGAACGTCAGCAGTTTTTGAGTGAGCACCAGCGTATTTTTTACTTCTCTCTGTACCCTCCTATTCACTTTCAAATGGATCAGGTTTCCTTTCTTCAGATCTTTAGCTTTTGTCCATTAGCATTTCCCCAAAGACTCTTTTGTCAAGCAAAGCAAAACATTTTAGAAGGGACTGTGAATTCTTTGCAGAATTACAGTCTGTGCTTTGTTTATGTATAGCAAACACTTACTGAGTTAGCACTCCCCAAAGGAAAATCCAGGGAGATACCAGGAAAAAAATGTTTCCTGTAATTGCTGCTTGGTTTGATCTCTTGGTATTTTGTGGTGCTTTACGTGGCATTAATGGTATCACCTGAGAGTCTGAGGATACAAAACAATACCTAAGTACAGGTCCATCATCAAATGTAAGGAAATAGTTTTAAACTTCTGAGTGAATCAAGAGAATTGATGTTTAAGTGCTACTTTGGGAGGAATTTGACAAAAACGTATTTCTAAGAGCTTATCCATTTTCATCTTTGTGTGTGTGTGTGTGTGTGTGTGTGTGTGTGTGTGTGTGTGTGTGTGTGTAACTAACTCTGCTGATGAATCCTAAGGGTAAAGATCCAGAGCTTTTCTATCAGGCATACAGAAATTTCTAATCAAGCTTGTTTTTTCTTTCTTTTTTTTTTTTTTTTTTTTTTTTTTTTTTTTTTTTTTTTTTTTTTTTTTTTTTTTTTTTTTTTTTGTTGCAAATCAGCCAATTAACTTTCAGTATCCTTCTAATACATGTTTATAATTTATGTAAATTTGGGAGCTACTGAGAAGCCTTTTAACTTGTTTTAATTCGGCCTGAAAATTATTATTTGGAACCTCTACAGCTGATTATTTCCACTCATGATTATTTGGGATGCACAGAGTAACAGAGGAGACAGGGAGAAGGTCGTGGAGAAGTTCACACCCTGTTTCCACTTTGAGTAGTACACCAGGTTCCAGTTCTCCTGGTGGATTCTTATCCCAAGCTTGAAATCTGCCCTTTACCAGTGAGTAATAAAAATGCTCACTCACTTAATGGAGGTATAAGTCCTTCCAAATATTTTCAACACACACCACTTCTTTATTCTGTGTATTATCTTTGTTTTCTCTGTCTCTTTATTCTTAGATATATGAAGTAGATATTTCTGGTCTGTTAGAACCCCAGACAAATTCTCAGGGCAGCCTATTTCCATTTCTATAGGGGTGAGGACCTACAATCATGAAAACTTTTTGAACTCTAACTAAGACAGGAACAAACATGAATTTCTGATGGGTGGAAATATACATGGTTAATAATATAAACTAGCTTTTAGCAGACTGGTGAATTTGAAAGCTAATGCCACTGAATTACCATTGATTCAGTTTCTAAGATATCTGACTTATTTCTCCACTCTTATAAACTCCCTACATTCCCATGTTGCCATCATAATAAAAAACAGATCAGGATGTGAGAAATTTAATTTGGGAGCAATAGTGCTAGGCAGTTGATTAGAAGCGTTTGAATTCTGGACACCGTCATAAAAGAAAGAAAGAATACAGATACTTAATCTGAACTAAAATGTGCTTTCATAAACAATTATTTAAAGGAACTAGGCATCCTTCAAAAAGTAGAACGAAGTCCACCAATCAACTTGAAGCTGTCAGTATGCTCACTGGCTGTGCTGATAGGTTACACATTCAGATTTCTCATGCCACTGATGCTAGAGAACTTGTGTGAAAGCAGCAAATAATAATATAAATGAAATGACAATACATATATATGGAGTAATTTACAAGGAATAAGCACCATCCTGGGATTCTGTAATGTAGTATCTTATGTAATCATACCAATATTAGTAATAGTACCTAATATCAAAGAGTGTTGGTGGTGTATAAAGGAATGCCCCAAGTATCTCATTGAAATGTTACAAAATTCTATAAGATAAATGTGTTATTTTATAAACATGAAAATTGGGTAAACAGAAACAGCACAGATAGGCAAAATCAATTGCATAGTGTTACGCTGCTCAAAAAAAAAAAAGTTGGAAAACTAAAGAGTCAGATTTTTTTTTTAATTTACCCTTAATGCATAAATAAGCCTAAGGGTAATCTTCCATCACACAATGCTTTATATTTTAGCTTAACTTCATCTATCTATATAAAAAGAAGTTATCAGGTCAGCCAGATAGTTCAGCAGATTAAAGCGCCTGTTTAGGTAGATGCGGGGACCAGGTGTTGGATACCCAGCCTCCTGTGCCTGCCCCACCCCAGGGTGTGCTGAAACGGTGGGTGGATGAGATTTGGCGTGGTAGTGTGTACCTGTAATCCAAGTGCCTGGGAGGCTGGGAGACAAGAAGGATTGCAAGTTTGATCTGTGAAGTGAGACCCTGTAGAACCTGTAATAAATACATTTTTTTTAAAGAAAATAAAGTACCAATCAACAATTTAGATGGCATTTGGTTTTTATGCCCCCCCCACCCAAGCATCATTTGCCTGCTGGTAAGGCGTCTCAGAGGTGGCAGGACCTGGAGTAAGTAATACTGAGAGTAATATGGTGTGACAATACAGTTGCTTTGGCATAGTTCTATGTATAGATATTGGAGGGCCCTTAACCAATAGCATTGCAGACTCAAAGAAATTTTTAAAAAAGGACAGTAAAGAAGGCAGGCTTGCTGCTTGCTGCCTGCTGCCTGCTGCCTGCTGCTTGCTCTGCCATGGACTGTTTCTCTCTGTTATTCTCCTCCGCCATGCCACCCTGTTGTTTAGCCAGCCAAATGCAAACTGGAAAGCTCTACACAATGTGTCCAAAAACAAATCTTTCCTACTCCAACTTTCAGTATCAAGTATTTTGTCTCTGCAATAAGAGAAACAACTAAGAATATTACAGAGGATAGCTACGTTATTTGTGTCCAAAGTAGGAATCTTCTTGAGGTGCGTATGAAAACTGGTGATAAGATAATGGAGGTTGGCTAAGTGTATTGGTTCTGCAGCTGCGAATTAGCAACCAATTCCAATTGTAAATTTAGCTCAACTACTTCTTAGAAACTATTATTACTATTATTATTAGCTTCAGCTAGATCATTGCATAATCAGTACTTTCTTACTTATTTCTCTGAAGTAACTTCCAATACTTGGAATAAACCCAAACCAAATAAGAAAAATAGATGGTTAATACTATGAGGACTGATTTCATATACAGAATTAGGATCTAAAGATAGAATATTTGGAGAACAAATGTTAATGAGCTAAGAACAACTTATTTAAAAGATACCAAGATAGACATTAGCTCCTCGTGCCTGGGAGCATCTGAGGAGCAGATTTTATGTAGCATAATTTTATCAACATTTCCTCTTTCATTGTGGTTTTTGTTTGGAGGGAGCGCCAGGAATTGAACCCAGGAACTCATGCTTGCTAGGTAGGCACCGTGCACCGTGCCACTGAACTAAAATGGATTTTGAAAATTCTGCTCCCTCAGTGTATTGTTGCCAGATCAGCTTGCTATGACAACTTTCAGCACTGAGGTTTTGTGCTTTCTTGAAATATTTATCAACATTTATGACATAATGCTAGTTAGTTCATAAGAATGAGAAACTCCGGGAGTGAGAAAAGAGAAGTCTAGCAAAGGGAAACAAAGTTAAGCTGCAGTGTGAGGACTTGATCTGTGACTTAGGAATGTGGGAAGGTTCTAGATGTTCTTTGAAGCTCATTGAAAGAAAAGAGACAGAGAGAGACAGGGAGCAGTGAGGGGAAGGAGACAGAGAGTGAGAGCCAGGAATGCACCGTGCATACTGACTTTGAACCTGAGAACTGCTATAGGTGAGTGTTTGTTAATATGAGGAATATCAAGATGCTCTTACTATGCGTCACTCTCCAAGAAGATCTAGAGCCAAACTAGTCAAGAATTGGGAGGCTACCGCTTGCTGTAAGGGTTGAGTCAAAGCCCAGGCAAGGAGGAGGAGCGCATCCCCTACAAATCTCCCTGAGACCTTCTGCTGCAGTTCAACTCTCCTTTTAAAGACACATCGTGTGTCGGTTTCCCAGCCGTATTTCAGCAGAAGGAAGATAGGAGAAGTAAAAAATAACACCCCAACTGCCTTTTGTTACGATATTACGGAAGCTACCATTCTTAGAGCGTGTCATCTTTTATTTATTAGCATTGTGAAGCATCTTGGAAGTAACTGAATTATGCGATCAATGTGAATGCTAATCAAAGTGATCAACGTCGAGTGTTCTCTTCTCCGCATGGCGTGGCCCTTGCTGTTCCCATGATGCCAATTGGTCTATGATTTGTACATAGCCCTAATTTGCTGATTACACTGATCGTCGCAGCTCCTGCTACTCTGAGTTCATGCCCCCTTTGCTATTTTTGGTTTTCCTTGAGGATTGATATTAGGGAAATTCTATTAGAAAACACAGGCCTTCCAAATAAAAATCCAGCCAGAAAAATTTGCCAATATGAAATATGCAAACTTTTGGAGTGTCAGAGTTACTGACCACTACTTATATAATAGATAATTCAATCAGATAAAGGGTGACTAATTTTAAAACACGTCCTTTCTATGGCCCGGGGTGGGGGCGGGGGAACCAGGAGGAATTGAACTCAGGCCCTTGTGCTTGCCAGGCAAGCGCTTATTCTACTGAGCTATCTCCCCAGTCCAAAAAGTGTAAATTTAATTTACATATATCTACCAATCAAAACTTAACTGGGCTCAGTCAGATGCCAAGCATAGGAAATTACTTTCTATAATAAATGTGATTTGCCTTATTTTATTCATTATCAAATGATGAATACAAATTCACACAGAAATGTCTAGCAAGATCAACACATAGTATTCCTTCTTACTCAGAGGAGAATTTCCTGAAGATGTACTGGAGGAGTAGGAGACAATTTCAAGAATGCTAAAAGGTGAGAAAACGCTGGTGCATGTAACTGCTGTGAAGTATCTTCTATTGCAACAAAGTAATAATTAGATTTCTCCTCCTCGTCCTCCTCCTTCTTCTTCTTCTAAACTAAATGGAACAAGAATAATAATAAAACTTTTCTCTCACTTACTGCATAGCAGAAGAGTCTACATTTCATTTCTGAACTGCAGGAGCCTCTGATGAGCAGCACAACCGATGCTACTTAAAGTTCACAGAGTTTACTTGAGGACCGACAGGGTTCTCGGGTGAGGGAGTATCCTAAACTGAGGATGGTTCAAAATACATGGGCTCCACTCAGTGCCTGCCTTAGCTCTGCAGAATTTATGCCTTTCAGACTGGGATGGGCTGAAGGGTCAGCTGCTGCGATTACCTCAGATGCTCCGTCACAGGAGAATACTCCATGGTAGGATACCATTAGCTTCCTCATCAGGTAGGGTTAGACTTCACTATGTACTAAGCCACTTTGAAACATTTTCAACGAACTATGGCAATAAATTTAAGCCAAATTTATCCAACTGTTTGTTCCCAAGGTATTTGTCAGAGTGGAAGAACTGAAAGGAGGGTCTTTTCTATATCAGCGTAATGCAGAACTCATTAGAAGCTTTCTATGCCTTTCTGTTTATGTGTGTCAGTGTGTGGCTCTACCCTCACTTTTCTGTCATGAACATTCATAGTGGTTTTAGAATAAGAAAGATGTCTGCTAGATTAGGACAAATAGCATCAGCCTTGTCTCTGGCTCTGCATACCTCCTCCGTGGCTGTGTCTCCCATTGCAACTAAGTTTGAGGGCGCGTCTGTGTTTATGGTATCATTCCTGGTACCACTGTGAATTGAGAACTCTTCTCCATGCTGTATCATTTTACACAGGTAAAATTTTCTGCTAATTATAAGTTACTGCCTCCTTAACCTAGTATTGTGAATTCAGACAAAAAATAAGACAGTCTAGGCCACACAGCTACTCCAGAAACTGAAGCATAGGATCCCATTTTCGAAGCCAACCTGAGGAATTTAGCCAGACTGTAGCTCAAAGTGGAGAAAGAAACTTCTAAGGCTGTAGGTCTGTGCTGCCGTGCTTGCAAACCTGAGCCAGGCCCTGGGTTCAATAAAAAGGGAGAGCAGGGAGCCAGAACCAAACAGAGCAGAGCAGAGAACAGGCTGGGCCCTATCACTTTGATCTCAATTTCTATGACTACCTGAAGGAACATTTTAAAACATAGACTTCTGAGGGCTAAGGTACATTTTGTGGTTGTATATTCAAATATTTACTCTGCCTGCATTTACCTGGATTAAACAGTACAAATACAAATCTAGAATTTTTGATATTCTGCGTGAAAGTATTTTTAAGAGTATGGACATTTAAAATATATGCTTTTTAAAAGATATGTTGATATTTCCGTTCATGCAAGCACCTGCCAAGCTGCCCTGGAAAGAGAGAATCTATCTTGGAGGTCTCTGTGCTTGTAAACACATGTAGCACTAGCATGTCATGCAAGTTCAGTCAACAGAACCTAATAGAACGAACATTAAATCCATATATTACTTTCAGAGGTGGAAACCTCGGCAAATAGCACACTTTCTGGTGCTCATGCCTATGTCCCAGACTATCTAGAATTTGCTTCAGTCTTATCTCCTGAAGGAAACATCCCTGTTTTTAGGGGATCTTTGTGAGATGCTAACTTGCTTGGTCCCTTCTCTCCTTTTTTATCTATTTGTTTTTATATTTTAAAAGAGAATACATATTAGAATTAGAACAGAAAAACTTACAAGTGATATAGAAATTTACTTAGCAAGGTAATAGAGCCTTTTGTGTAATACATAGTGTTGAATTCTGTCTCAGTTACTCTCCTCTCACTGCTGGGACGAATATCAGACACTTAAAATGAAAGGAGGAAAGATTTATTTAGCTCACAGTTTGTGGAGGTTTCATTGCATACTCAGCTGGTCCTAAGTCAGTGTGAAACATGGCAGAGGGCAGCCATTCATGGCAGTGGTACAGAGCAAGAGAGCAAGAGCAAATGCGAGGAAGAACTAGAGCAACAGCCACAGAGAGCAACTCTTTCTCCCTTCTGCTGCATTCAGGCTATCTGCCCCAGGCTAGGGGGTGAGGTACTCACACACATAATATCATAAGACTCACACCCACAATCCTAGCAACATTTACAACCATAATCGCCAAAGCACTCATAACCATAATCCCAGTGGATCATGAGTTAATCACAGAATATAGAAGCTAAGCTACCCTATGACTGCATGAGGCTTTAGGGGAACACCTAGACACAAACCATAAAACCTTGCAATTTTCATCTTACAAAATATATGCATGTAAAACTGGAAGAAGAAAGAGAAAAAGAAGTATATAAGAAATTAAGAAGAGAATAAGTATAAACAATTAAAAAGAAAAGAGACGAGACAAAGCATTAACTTCTCCTCACTATAGACAACAGAAATACAGAGTACAGTTGTCCAAATCACCCTGCTGACATACATAGATAAATCTCTTTTCCCCTCTCCCTCTCCCGTCCTTCTGCTCAACTCAGTAAAGGTTCACTTCCGCCAGGGGGTGAAACGCACAGAATATTCTTACATCAGCTATCTGGTACAAGCACGGTCTTGTTTTCCCCTAGTGGACAGCAGATAAAACTGTCTGGTTACCTACATCACAAAGGGTACGTACGGATTTCTTGCCTATAGGTTTACAACAAAGTGAATCCTAAAACTACCAATCAGCATATGTAAAAAGGGCATTATGTTCACCACACTGTTACACAAAATGTAGGTAGAGAGCGCCTAAATAAATGAACGCATGAACTCAATGGTTATATTTCTATAACAAATCTTCTCAGAAGTTCCCACTCAGGGATAGCGTGGAGGTTAACAAAATTTCCAAATAACGAACGTTTGCCCACTTCTTTCAATTTAATCTAATCTCTGGTCCAAGGCAGTTCTCCTTCCTTTGCTCCCTTATGCAGATGGGAGTAGGCAAAAGCTTTCGCCCATGTCACATGAGCAGAGAAGCACATTCCTTAACTCAGATTCTTGTATAAGCTATTAGTCCATGTCAGTATTTCCTCATGAGAGTCTTCCTGGGGAAGGTTCATTCATATGTTTACAATATTAATCAATGCCTATTTCGGTGGCCCTGATTCCTTTCCTCCCATTGTCTGTTTCCTCTTTCCTATCTCTAGACGTCTCCTTACTGATTTGTTGTTCTTTCAAGCTTAATTATTTACAGATTAATATATTTAGTTTTTAAGTTTCTTGTATGAGAGAACATACACAATATTTAACTTTATGAGTCCGGATAGTTTCTCTCAACGCAGTTTTGGGTTCCATTTTCCAGCAAGTGCTGCGATTCCTCCTGCTGCTCCACTGTCCTTAATTACAGAGGCCCCTGGATGCTGTCAGATGCTCCCGGTTCAGTTTCCAAGACGGTCCCCAGCTGCTTTCTGCGCACCTTGTCCAGTCAGCTACTCACATTCACCTTGCCAGGCCTTTTCTGCTCAGGAGCCCAGTGCTGTCCAAAACATTAACATCTACTGCAGTGTAACAATTCCATCTCTTTACACTGATAAAGAAGCACTCAACCCAGAGGACTTCTCCAGGTCCACAAAAGAGGAAGCCGCAAAGCTCTGTTTCTTTCATCTCTCTGTAGTGTACGATGTCTCTTTTCCTATGGGTGGAAGATAAGGAGACCTTTCTTCCCCTTTTTCCTCTTCCTTCCAACAAATCACTAGCGTTGTCGAGCTGGTTGGCCTTCTATCTTCTAGAAGTGACGATTTTCCTTGTTGCATTTTCTTCTTTCTCCGGAGGCCTCAAATCTCACAACTGAACTTTTCTTGTATACAGAAAAAACAAAGAAGAAATTAGCTAACATGTAATGAATAAATATAGAACCCATTTTTATTAAACTATTATTTTTATTTATTTCACATAAAATTTCAAACATTATTTTCATTACGTCTTTCATAGATATGTGAGGAGTTAGTGGTAGAAGAAAAGAGATTAAAATTTTAAAATATCACATGAAATATTTTATAGATGTTAAGACAGGAAGAAAACCCAGGATTTTATACCAAAACAATAAAATTTAGCAGTTACGAGTCATGGCTGTATGCTAAATTTTGTTCTAATAATTTTATATAGGTATATTAAGCTAATATGTATATACATACATATATATATACATGCATATACATATACATATACATATACATATACATATACATATTAACTGGTGTCCTACCTACTCATTACCTACCATATTATAAAGTAAGAGCCATTATTTTCACTATTTTGGAAATGAAGTAAAACCTAAAGAATTTTTTTTTCAAGACCAAGCAGTTAATAAATACACAAAAAGAATTTCAATGCAAACAATTTCTTCATTTGGAAATCCCAGTAAACACAGCCAAAGTCATCAAAAAAAAAAAAAAAAAAAAGAAATAATTAAAACCCCAGCAACTCATATGAAAAATACAATATTTCAAATTTGTTTTTGTCTGTTTTTTAACCACCAATTTTGTATAAGCCAACTCAGGGATGTAGCAGTTGAAATAACAACCTTAGACAATAGAAACTAACAGAAAGGATGAAACTCTCAAGAAAGGATGACTGTCTTACGTTCTTTGTGGCCCAGCTGTGGTGCTGTGACTGCATGGCAAAAACTATCAGCGAATGAATGTCCACTCAGGTGACAATGACCTAGATGGTAAAGGTAGCCGGACCAACTCCAAAGCACTTCTTGAAATATCTGAGGGTGTTTGAACAAGAAAAGAAGTTCAGGAAAAAACAATAAGGATCTCTAAGCTGTTTAATTTTTTTCTGCATTTTAGGACAGGTTCTACAGAATCTTCAGGTTCTACCAGGTCTCACTATGTGGGTTGCACTCAAGGATTCTCCTGTTTTCAGCCTCCCAAGTGTTGAGATCACAGGAGCATGCCAGCACTCCCAGTTTCAATTTTTTTTTTAAATTCAGGAAGGATATCTTTAACGTTGTTTTGAATTTGTTTTTTTAAAGAGAAAAATCAATAAAACCAATGATACAAACTTTCAACACAAGGTAACAGGAAAATAATAATGGTTAGTATATCTTGTGTTATTAACTTCAAAATAGTAGCTCAGATTACAAAGTATAGGTATAAAAAATGATCAAATAATAGAAGCACAAACTTTTCTTTCTGATAAATTAATTAAAATTAGTCCAAGCCCTTTAAAAAAAATGAAAGAGAAACAAAAAATAGTAGAACAAAAAAAGAAATGATACAGAATTGCATTGAACAAAATAATAATTCAACAAAATTTGTTATAATTGCATTCTGTTGTCTTCAAATTAGCTGTTCAGATTACTAGATATAAGCATGCAAATTTGGTCCAGAAAGTTATAAAAAATTAAAAGGTCAAAGAAACCATTAAGTTCTCCATTCAAAAGATCAGTGGAAATCAGCCCTTTCTAAACAGGGAGAAAGGAAATCCTGGCTCTGCGCCCTGAACCTGGAGTCTCTGTCCATCCTCCAGGCAGCCAGTCTACTCAGCTGTTGAATGGGTGTGCATCCTAAGAGATGTGACAGAGAGTAAGATGAAAAATCTGAGGTTGAGACTCACTATAAACAGAAAAGATTATATTTCCACATCACTTTTATTCATTCTATACTCAGAGAGATAGAGGTGAATTTATATCCAGCATGAGAGGAGTTGCACACAAACTTAACTACGCTGCAGGCAGTGTGTCCTGTATATGATCCATGTCAACAAAAGTAGAAATCGTGTCTGGCAGTTGCATGGAGACTGATTTCAATTCAGTATGTGAACCTAGAAAATTATAACTATCTAAACAGGTCTTGCATGTGAATCCTGGGGCTCATTATGGAGTCAACCTAGTTTTTTATTCAGTAAGATAAAATATTTTGTGGAAAAAATATACTTTTTGCTTCCCCTTTGCTTTGAGTTTGAGGATTCACCTTGCTCCTCTTGCATGTTTCCTACATACAGCCCAGTCTTTCACCAGACATGAAACACAGCCATGATACTCAGTTTTAGAAGGTACATGACGTGGTTTCTGTTTGTGATACATAGATATCAAATCTAATGTAAAAATAGATTCTTCAATTCCCTTTCACGCTTTCTGATTATGTAAGGAAGAAATCCTCAGTTCAGTCTTATTCAGGTTGAAGTCATTGTAAATTCTTACCCACTGCGTTGGTCAAGGCAAATCTTTAAGGTAAGTATATTAAGAGAACTGAGACAGGGTGACTGGAGTGTGGGACTCTGATATTCTTGGCGGAATACCCTGCCAGGAGCTGGGCCCACTGGGAGGCAGGACACCAGGGATGCACCTTGAAAGGTTGTGGATCCCAATGGAGCTCTTCTGAGAGTTCCCTTCCCGTTGCCACGAAGTGAAGAGCTTTGCTCTACCAGCCCTTCTTCTATGAGGTTTCTGGCTTGTACCTAGTTAGCCATGATGAGGATTTTCTGAAACCATGAGCCAAACAAACTATTTTCTTGTTCAAATAGTGGGTATCACCCTTCCTGTGGTATAATAACACACATCAAAAATGCTGAAGGTTTTCTTCTTTCATTTTTGTATAGTTCTTTTCTTGTAACTGGCTTTCATTCATCTTCACGACATAACTTTCTTACATTTTATCTTTCTCTATTTTTTTTAAATAAGAACAATCTTAAGTAACAACACAGTTCATACAGAACAGGATCAACTTGAGAAGGTGGTTTGATGAGGACTGGAATGTGGCAAACACTGCTCAGGCTTTTTAAGCTGAGACTTTCACCCTGACATACTGGAATGAAGAGATGAACTCTTGACAGTTTTTAATTTTGACACCTTTTCTTCTACTTTGATGATCTTTCTCCATTCACACAGGTTTCCTATGTACTTCCAAGTTAGCATATAACTATTCCTATTAGCAAACATAGTCTGCTCTGCTTAAATTCCTGTTTAGCCTAGTCCTCCAGAATGTAAATTTCTCAGAGTAAAATGTAACAGCTCTTGCAGTACTGTTTTACCTAATGAAACATACATTGGAATACTAGATTTTCAAGAAAAATTGAACAAGTGACATTGTCCACACATAGGATCATGATTTGCACATTCCCATGTAAGCATTGAAATACTTTTGCTTCCGGTCTCTTGCTGCAGCAACGCGAGTGGGAGCACCAGGAGCTCGGGCTCAGAGCGGGACACTTCGGATTGTTTTAAGAAAATGGCAGACAAACCAGACATGGGGGAAATCGCCAGCTTCGATAAGGCCAAGCTGAAAAAGATGGAGACGCTGGAGAAGAACACCCTGCCGACCAAAGAGACCATTGAGCAGGAAAAGCGGAGTGAGATTTCCTAAGAGCCCAGAGGA
>PVJA010018321.1:22016-40270 GCA_004027025.1 Myocastor coypus | reverse complement strand
CAGGGAATTTTTTCAAGTAGGTCTTTTCTCTAGTTTGCACCTTGCTTGACACAGATTCTAAGAAGCCAGTATTTGTTCACTCTGGAATACAGCCTTAGAGAATAAGCCTGCAGGACCTCTCACTGGAGCTCTCAGCTCCATCTCACATCAATACAAGTGAAACCCTCACTTCTAGCCCAACAGCTCTCATGAGCTCAGGCTTCATGTAACAGACCACTCACTCAACAGCTTCTGTCTTCTTTGAACAACATTAATAGAGCCTCTGTCCCAACACTATAACCCCAGGTTGTCGTTGCCTTTCAAGAGTTTACATCAAAACTGAAAGCATTTATTTGCTATTAATCAGAGAACCTGCATATAGCATCTACAAACTTCCAGGTGCATGAAGCTCAAAGCAAAGACAGATGGTGGACATCATCCATCCCTCAACGCACTTGCAGCCACATGAGGTTGGTCTGATGTCTTGTTTCTTCCCCCGGGGTAGTCAGACTAGCTTGAGTCTATCTAGAAGATCCACATAAATGAAAATAATTTAAGAATAATAACATTCCTATTTCATACACATAAAATTTTCTTGAGCATTGTCACATTTTAACTTAGTACAGCAGGTGTAGAATTGGAAAAGACACGTCAAATTCAGCAGGGAGAAAAACACAACCACAATAGTCACACTTTATGGTTTACCTCATGGGGTAGAAGGTTTAGTGAAAACCATATCACAGGTTTTACCACGTACATTAAATATTTTAAATACCACTAGCTGCAAAAACCTCATGTACTACCAGGAAAATGGGACACATGATCTAACCCACAAACCAAAATGGTCAATGTTACAGTTTTAGTTTCAAAGCCCACAGTGACCGTCGTCAGACAGTTCTTACCCTAGGAGCCAAACTTTTGGTATGAAACAACTGATGACATGGATTCCTTGTTTCAGGGCCATTCTAGGCCAGCATAACCTGCAGCCATGCCTCGTGAGACTTGATGGGAATTGGGAGTGTTGTGTTTGGAGTCATGTAGTGACCCTTTTGCACAGGTGCCCCACGTACAAAGTACTCATGCCCCACCAATATAAAACTGATTTTTACATTGAGGAAATATCTTCTTGTAGGTTCTGAACACCCCTCATAACCTGTTACTCATGAAGGTCCCAGTAGCAGAATATCTTAACGATCCTGGCCATATAGATAATGAACGGAAGGCAGCTGATTTGAGAGCTTCTACTTGAGTGGCACAATTACTCTTGACACAAAGATGTTCAGTTCATTCTTGTAAAGGAAATAGTAAACTCACACAAAGAAAATCATACAACAGCAATGCCCTGTGCACACACAAATAAACAACACAGGCCTGATTTATTTTCATGAACATGCACAAAAATATATATACAAATGAATATACGTGGGGAATGCCTATGCAAAGACATAGATAGGTGATAGATATATAGATGATAGTAGGTAACATATATAGAAATTGAAAGATATAGAGACTTTTAAAAACTGCCTTGACACACATATAACACAAATAGCAACTTGACACACATTTTAGATATTATAATTAAAAATAGTTAAAAGTCTTTGCTCTGTCCTGTGGTGCTTCTGACAGATGAGACAATGAAGCCTACAGATAGAAAATTCAACCTTATAACTCAACAGAAGACCACAATTCCCAGTTCCCAATCCCTAGATCAAGTAACTATTGGCTGAGGGATTGGCTCAGTACAATGAGATCCTAAAAATGATATTTCCCATCACCCATTGTAACCTGGCAGTACCTTTACACATTGTCCTGCCTCTGTTGCAAGACCTCCCTGGCATGAAAGTACTTGGACACAGCAGAGTGGCATTCCTGAGACGGTTCTCACTATGAGATCACTTTACTTAGGGAGCTGAAATTTACCCACAGTGTTTCCTACTTCTTCTTTTTTCTTTCTTTCTTTCTTTCTTTTTTTTTTTTTTTTTTTTTTTTTTTTTTTTTTTTTTTTTTTTTTTTTGCGGAACCGGGGATTGAACTCAGGTCCTTGCGCTTGCCAGGCAAGCACTTAGTCTACTGAGCTGTTTCCCCAGCCCTTCTTACTGCTTCTAAGAAGAGTAAAAAGAAAAGTTTTCAATATGGCAAGCATCCAGCTTCTGTGTGTTTGCACCCAAATTTTCAGAAATCATATGGCAGTAGGTACATCACTTAATGTCTCTGAATATTTCATTTTAAAATATGTAAATAGAACTCTTATATAGAGTGTATAAATTTCAATGTGATAAGCAACATTAATCCCTTTACATGTCTTAAAACATACTAAGGCATAAATCAAAACTGATACTTTCACCTTCTCTTTTATCAATTGTATTTATCTTTAAAATATTCTACTACTACATAATAGTGATATTTCAACATACCTATGATGTGCCTGCCATGTGTTCTTTTTCCTACATGAGTCAACTAGTGAATTGCACCATAATGGTTCATCTTTCTGAAACATACCACCGCACCCAAGCTAGGCATCTCTTCAACACAAGGGCATTCCCACACATCTATCCCATTATAATATACAGAGACAGATAAAGCCCTTACCTCACTAATCCTGTGAAGACTAGAGCAGAGCTGAATTTCTGCAGAGAGAGGACCGACCCAAGGAATGGAAGCTAACACCAATTCCACTATTCCAGTCCCCACTATGTCCCTGGGAGTCATAAATTATCAGTGCTGAGTGGTGCATAGGCATTTAAGAGAACATAACTGCAAAGCCAAAGTCTTAATATGCAATGCCAAGGGGAAAGAGTATGTGGTTTCTCAAAACCTCAAGGAAAGGACCAGGGCTTTGAAGAGTTGAATGAAATCCAGAAATACATCTCAGAGTTCCAAGAAACAGAAAGCCATACTTGCATGTTGCCACCAGTCAATTGTCATACTTAAATTTTCCTCACTGCTCATGTAAAATGCACAACACCCAAAGGAAAGGTGTAAAAGTGTATTTAGCTCACAATTTGTAAACAGAGGAACTTCTCCCCATAGACACCTGACTCTACAACATGGTTTCATGGCAGTCAGGCATTGCAGTTAAGAAACCATTCATGGTGGTCAGAATAAAACAGAAGCCATCAAAGGAAAACCACAGTACTTTCTATCCCTTGTATTTCATCCAGGCTACTCAGGGCAGGTATCACTCACAGTCTTAATCCTAATGCACATGAATCTAGCACTGCATCATGCATTAGTCCAATTGCCAGACACTAGATCCTTCTACAAATGCCTCACCTATGATGGCATGGTTCATCAGAGGGATAGCAACAGTGTTTGCACAGACACAGGAGGTCTCTACAGTAACTAATTTCACATAAAGCAGAATTTGAAGGGCAACCTAGAATGGTGTAGACTTCCTATTCTATTTAAATATATGTCTTACATTATTCTGGAGTTATTAGCAATAGTAACACAGCAACAGAGAGGTATCTATATCCAATATGTCATGTCAAGACCAGATGATAGAGGATATAGCCCAAGAATTATGAGGCATAGGGCCAGCCAGATAGGCAAGCAGATTAAAGAGCCTGCTTAGGCAGATGCAGGGACTAGGGTTCAATCCTCAGCCCTGGCCCCAGGGTGTGCTGAGATGGTGACTGAGACTGGATATGGTGACATGCACCTGTAATCCCAGTGCTTGGGAGGCTGAAAGCAGAAGGATCACTAGGAGTCCAATCTGGATAGTGAGACCCTGTAGACCCTGCACTAAATACATTTTTAAAAAAGAATTAGGAAACAGCAATTAAAGAAACAGTAAAGTTGTATGAAATATCAATTTTACAATCATATACTCAAGGATTTCTTTTCTTTTGGGGGGGGGTGGGGAACCGGGGTTCGAACTCACGACCTTGCACTTGCCCAGCAGGCACTTGTGCCTCGGAGCTATCTCCCCAGCCCCAAGGATTTCCTAAATGACTCAGTACCATCACTCTTACCTACCATAAGATAAGCATTTGCTACATCCTTCATAGGCATAAAAAGAACATACATAGCATGAGACCCTGGGCAAAATGATAAGAGAAAGAGTTCATCCCTCTAGGAAGCCAATATATGCTCTTTGGGCCCTGAGTCAACAAAATGCCATGGAAAGAGAAATGTCTTTAGCAATGAGAGGAATCCACTCCATTTACAGTATACCTAGTGCTCTGTTTTCAGCAAAAAGTTACAAAGAATTAAATGAAACAAAAAATATGACCCATTCACAAAAAAGAGACAACTTATGTAAAATGATTTTTGGAAATCCTAGTCAATGAGTAGACTAAATGATTTTAAATCTATTATATGTCAAATATTCAAAACACTAAAGGAAAAAGAAATAAACTAAAGGTAACTAGACACAATGTATAAAACTGTAAAGAATATTCATAAAAACAAAAAATTTTCTTTCTGGAGTGTAAAATTATAAAGGCTCAATTGCCAACTTCAGTAACCAGGCAATACAGAAAGTTTGAGCAAGAAAACAACAAGTAAAATTAAGAGATAAATAAAATGACTCAGACTGAGGAGCAGGAAGAATAAAGAAAAAAAAACATACATACATTAAGAAGAATATATATTCAACATAGAGAAGAAAAGATCAAAAGCATTTCTAGTGAATAATGCCCCCAAACTTCTTAAATAAAATGAACTACAAGAATACACAAACCCTATAAGCTCAAAATCTTCAGGCAGAATAAATCCACAACTATCCTCATAATGAAAAAAGTGTTAAAAGTCAAAGAGGAAAATCTTCAAAATAGCAAAAAGAAGTGATTTATCCCAGAGATATGAATTTCAATAAGATTAGCATTTGGCCTTTCTTTCTTTTTCTTTCTCTCTCTCTAGCTCTCTCTCTCTCTGTGTCTCTTCTCTCTCCCTCCTTCTCTCTCTATTTATTTTCTCTTTTCCCTCATCCCTGTTGTTCCTTCCTTTTGAATACATCCTATCCCTTCCTTTGAATAAATCCTATCCCTTTCACAGGATCTACTATACCATTCAGATTTTATTGACACTTTCAGAATCATACGCTAATAAGGCAATATCATGGCTACACATGCTGGTCTGACACATTTTACTTATGAGTATAACCTCTAGTTGCATCCATTTACCTCCAAAGTCTCAAGCATATCTTTCTTCATAGCTGAGTAATGCTCCATTGTATAAAAATATCACATATTTTATTTATTCCATAGTTGATGAGCATTTGAATTGTTTCCAAGATTTAGCTGTGACAAATTATGCTGTAATAAATATGGCTGCACTACACAGCATAGCTGGAACAAAAGTGCTGCTAATTTCTACAGGTCTACTGAAACAATAATTCATGTTTAAATTATGTTTTGTTCTTTTTCACTTTTTGACCAAGTTTTCATGCTTATATCTGGTAATCTGAACAACTAATTTGAAGACAACAGTAAACAACATGAAAAATTGTTGAATTCCTGTCATTTTGTTTAGAAAAATTCATTTCTAATGTTTTATCATTTTTATTCTCTTTAAAAACTTTTTATGAAATGGCTCCTATGAAGAAGTTACATAAAAATGATTTACAGTTGATCTCACATCACAAACCATAGCCAAAGAAAGCATCAGGATCATAGACAGTAGGATGGTATACTTATAATGTGGTGAGGAAAGCTGTAACCAAGGTCTCTATATCTAGAATAGCTGTCCTTCAAAAATGAATGATAAGCCAGGAGTTGTTATATGTTCTGAGTTGGTGCCAAAAGAAACAATGAGAAGACCTGATGAAAATAGCTTCAGAGGTCTCACTGAGATTAATCTATCTCTAAGTGAGAGCCCTGAGCCAGAGAAACCCTCACATTTATTGAGGACCATAAACAGCTAAGGAATGTGCATAAGTCATTTGGTGAAAACAAAGTGTCACCTATATTGCCTTCCAGCATTCCAGCATTCAGCAACTGTTTTATAAATCACTGGTTGGTAACTTCACAGGTAAAGGAACAAAGAATAGACAGGGTGCTGCCTCCAGGAACCTGTTACTCCCTTGACTCCAGCTTGCCAGAGTAATAAGGAACCGGTTTCCTTAGGCTCTGTTCTTGGTTCCACTTCAAGGGGTGGTGGTAGATGCAGGTAATCCCAGGACTGGGGTAGAATCAAACTGAGGAAACATGTGGTCTAGTCCAAGCAATTTAATGAAGTCTTGTCTCAAAATAAAAAATACAGAGAAGACCTAGTGTAGTTCAGTGCAAATTTCCTGGGCTTAATTGTTGAGCCCCTGGGGAAAAAAATTTTTTAAAAGGATGAACAGAGTTTGTCCCACATGTTTTTAAATGGTGTGAGCCTATGATAAAAGAAAAACAATATTGAGAGACTTGAGTAACAAAAAATGCAACATAAAATCAAGGAGCACAGTGTCAGAAGTAAGTCTTTTATTATCAGTAATCATTTTAAATGTAAACAGCTTAACCTTGCCAATGGAAGAACACAGAATAGAGGAACAGTATGAAAAATACTATGCAGAGGGCAATTCAATCGGGCCCCCCTCTGTCTCTCTCTTGGAAGCTTGCTTTCCCGCAATAAATATATTCCGCTGATAACCTCCATTTGTTCCTAAAATTCATTCTTCAATTTTAGAGCACACAACCTCATTTCAGGTACTTTTCAGGTCAGAAGATCATTTCTCTCCTATATGATTTGGAGATTCCCTATATAATTTGGAGTTCATCCACCAGAGATCAGTTTTTCTCCCTATGTCATTTGGAGGTTCCCACTGAGATCACTGGACAGAGGTATGAGTTTGCTTTTCTTTCATAGATTCTGAACTGGCGCTTGCTTAGGTAACAGATTTTTATGTTTCATATGTTGATGTGTCTTTGCCTATTGCACATAATTGTTCATGATTTTCCTCATGCAGTTGTGTCTCATAAGTTCTGTTAAAATTGCTTACAATTGCTTATGTTTTGTCTCTTATGTGGTTTTGTTAAAATGTTGGTCAAAATGTTGTCAGTATATCTAAGTTAAAACATGAAAATGTTATAAAGTCATGATATTTCTTTAATGGGACCTTTTATGACTGCTTTATATTGGTATATCTTGCATTAGAACTAGCTGGTAAATATACTGGAATTCCCTGCTTAACTTTAGACAATAATATTAGAGAGTAAGTTAAAAAGCTTCCTAGTGGACTTTAAACTTTTATAGAATGGGACTTTTAAATCTAGCTCAGACTTAGAAAATATACACTCCTGGATATGAAACACAGGACTTCTTTTGACAACTAAATGACAGTAGATTGGCAACAGTTCTTAAAGACTTGAAGGACAGGTTTCAGTGAGATTGACTCGTTCTGGTCCCTCTCTACATGATAGAGGAAATTTCAGGCCTGCTCTGTTTCCCTTTCCTTTTCTTTTTTTAAAATCTTACTCCTAATTTTCCTACCCCTTTTTATAGGCATGTAAATTTAGGAAAACTGTATAGACTGTTCCAACTTCGTGAAGTCCTTAGAAAGTGAGGACAAGAAAGTCATTTTTTCAAAAGGACACATACCCCATGTCTGGGCCAGAAGAGACAAAGAGAAACTGTGCCCATCCAGGAAGACACATATAAGAGTGATACAGGCAGAAAAAAAATGATCTCAGGCGGATGACCTCCAAATAATACAGGGGAAAAAAATGTATCCCAATATGAAAAGTACCTGAGACAAACTCATGTTCTCCAAAACCATAGAAAGAATTTTAGGAACAAATGGAGGTTATGCGGAGAACATTTTTATTGGTAAAAACAAAGCTTCTGAGTGAGACAGGGACAGAAAGGGGATCCTGAGTGGGTGGTTCCCAGGAAGCTGTCTCTTCTAGGGACTTTTATAGAGGAAAATTATGTGGTGAGGTGAGTCTAAAGTGGTGGAGAAGACATAGGAACTCGCTTCGGTGGACATGAGGTGGGACAAAACTATGGTCAACCAATGAAATTAGAAGCACCATTGCTCAGGTAAAATTGATTAAAATTGGGATCAAATGGGAAAGCAAGTCATGTAGGAAGTGGGCAACAATACCCAACACGGTCTTTTCAAGGTTATTGATACTTATTTAGCATATCAATTGTCTTAGTTACTTTTTACTCGTTGCTGGGACAAATACCAGACACTCAAGATGAAGGAAGGAAAGGTTTAGTTAGCTCACAGTTTGTGGAGGCTTCAGTCCATATTCGGCTGGCCCAAAGCTAAGTGGAACAGAGCAGAGAGCATCCAGTTCATGCCGGCAGAACAGCAGCAAAATGGTGGCAGAAGTAGCCAACCAAACAGGGCAGCAGAGAGCAACAGCTCCAGTCTGTCTCTCTGTCTCTCTTTATATTGCATTCAGGCTCTCCGCCTTAGCCCCCACCTTAGACTACACCCATAATCCCAGAAGTACTTCAACCCATAATCCCATCAGTACTAAAACCCATAATCCCAGGGATCATGGATCAAGTCTCAAACTCTAGAAGTCCCTGCCCAGTAACTACATGAGGATTTTGGGGGCAACTAGACATAAACCATAACATCAATCCCTTATGCCCATCCTTAGGGAAATATGTGGCTATATTTGTTTACTCTTGTCTTGAGCTCTGACCCACAGTGGAAGAGTGTCTGTCCATAATTTTAAAGTCACTTTGTCTTCTGTCTTGTCTCCTTGAGGGCCTGGACCTGTGTGACAGCCTATAATGTTTCTGTCTAATTCAGCTGCCTACAACAAAAAATCATGTCCTGGCTTAATGTTCTGGGCAGGTCTCCTTCAGAAGGCTAAACCAGAGACACAAAGGAGAGAACTGACTTATGGGTGATACCAGAAGATGCAATCTCCAAAAGCAAACACACTTATGAGACCAAAACACATTTAGTGTAAGGAAAGATACCCACCTTTTCTCCTAGGTCTAATTATTTAGGTAAATAAGAAATAAGTTGCAGACTTTAAAATCTTTACTGTAAACTGCTAGGTTATCTTGTTCTCCCTAAGTTTTTCAGTAGGGCCACTATTTCAGAAATTAGGTTGAGGAAGCTTATAATGGTTTACATTCTGCAGCAGCTATCAGAGAAATGTTTTTCATCTGCCTTTCATGTTAACTAAGAGTAAAAGAAAAAATTTTTCGTCAGCCTTGAAGTGTTTCTACCAACATGTAAAATGTGACACTAGGCAATGCATGTAAGTTTCACCTGTGAACTTCAAGTTTAAATTTTGTCCAGCTGCTAAAATTGTGTACCTAGGTGTTTAGATGGAAAACAAATGTCTGGAGACTTGATTCAGTACATGGGACCAAATCCTCTAGTCAATGGTTCTATCTATCTCTAGAAGAGACTTTTATAATGTGAAAGGTGCTCACTTGCAATTGACCTTTTTATGTAATAGTTATGCTTCCTTCTGTAGACATTACCATCACTGGGCCAATTGCAACTTTTACAAATACTCAGTAAGAGTAAGTAAAGGGCTTGTTAGATATTTCAAGAGGTAGGAATCACACACCGTCTCAAGGGTGGATAGGCTGATAGGATCTTGTCTCCTTTCTCTCCAACAAGAGCATCCACGTGCTCTGGAGAGGGCTACTTAAAAGACACCTGGGTGGAGGAATCAATTAGAAAGAAGATGGGCCTGCCCAAAAAAGGTAATTTCTATTGAGTTCCAGGTTATCTCATAGTCAAAGTCTCTTCCTCCTTTGCAGTACTTCATTATGTAGGGGAAGATGTTTGATCCTTACATGCTACAAAAGAGCCAAATGAAATGCAGAGGAACTATCAATTAAGACAATATTTTATAATTAAAAAGATGTTGTAAAAAGTAGTAAAAAAATGTCATGTTCAGATTTTGTTTTTGCATTAAGGTTATTGTTTTTTTTTTAATTTTTAAAATGTAGGTGTGAGCAGCAGGAGAACCAGACAGTTCAGCTTTGCCCACCACTACTGAAAGTAAGGTTTTCCCTCTTTGTCTTTCTAAACAGTGGAGCTTCTAGATGAGCTGCACTCTGGCTCTCTACAAGACTATATCTATTCCTAGCTGTGCTTATGCAAGCTCCTAAAGGACAATATCCTTTAAAGAAAGAGAAAGACAATTTTGAAGTTCCAGAGTTTATGTACCTTTTTATTTGTAATCTAACATAGGTAAAGTCAGATCTTAGAAAATCTTTCGATGACCTTGATGAATACATTGATGTCTTTAGACAATTTACTCAGACTTATGAACTACATTGAAGAGATGTAATGTTAATCTGAAATCAAGTTTTGACTTCTATGAAAAGGCAGGCAGCGTTACCAGCTGACATTGCATTTGGAGAAGAATATTATGTGGTTAATTTTAAACAGTTAAAAGATAGACAGCCAGTGGAACTATCTGTTCTTCCCTGAAACTAGAATGAGCAAAGCCCTGCTGGCCTAATAGCCAGGCAAGAGACTGGAAAAGACATTTTCTTTCAAGAGTGTATTCTTGTAGGTCTAAGAAGAGCCAACCTTTCTAGTTATTTTAAACTTTCAGCTGTTCGTTAGGAAAAAGATGATTTTTTTCCTGATTTCTTAGAAAATTTAATAGAGGCACTGGTAAGACATACTTCCTGAGATGTCAATTCAATAGAGGGAAAGATTACTCTTACAGGCAAGTTCATTCCTCAGTCAGCTCCAGATATGGGAAAAGAGCTACAAAAGCTAGATTTCAGGTTAGAAAACTTGATACTTTAGTATCAAGTAATTGGAACTGGGAGAGAAAGCAAAGAGATCAAATATGGCTGCCTTTGTTGCAGTCTCAAAGTAGACCATAAGTCTGATTCTCTGGGCTCTAAGAAGAGTTCAATGACAATGAGATTCATCTGCTACTACTGTCAGAAGCCAGGCAAGCATAAGAGGGACTGCCTTGAGAGGCCCACAAGCCATGCCCTGACTGCCAAGGCAACCACTAGAAGTGAGACTGCACTATTAGGTGGAGGCCCTGGAGCTCAGACTCAGCTTCGCAGATGGTACACTAGGACTGAAGGGCCCTGGGCCTGCCTTCAAACTCTGACCAGACTGTTATTTCTACCTGCCATCTTCACAGAGGAGCCCTAAGTAATCATGACTAAAGAAAAAACACCACCCATTGCTGAACATTGGCACAGGTCTCTTTGTCCTCCAACCCTGACTTTCCTTCCAGTCATAATACCTCAATAGAAACAGACTTTAAATGACATCTTGTTTTAGCTGTAACTGAGATACTATAATATATACTGAGACTATTTTTTACAAATGTAACATATATATATATATATATATATATATATATATATATATATAGTTCATGTGTAAGACATAAAAAGATATTTCATTAGTTAAAACATCATCAAGGACAGATAAAATCCATTCAGGGTAAAAAAAAAAGTTCTAAAGGCACTGTCTGCACAGTGCCCAATAGCTTAGGGCTTGCATATAGAGCCAGGTCTTGTTTATGTCTCATAAAACTCAGAGCCACAGCATCAAAAGAAAATTTGTTCTCTAGAAGATAACAAAATGCAGGAAATCATATAAGTAAAATCTATAACAAATATGCTAAATTAAGATCCTTTAACTGAGATCCACCAGGTATTTGTCTATAGAGACACACATTAAGGCCTTAACTAACTGTCCACCTCATACTTCTCAGGTGAGCTGATCCTTCTGGGGGTTTCCTGCCCTATTACAAGAAGTTACTCTCACATTTCTTGGGCAAGGCTGACTGCAGGAGGCCTTAAAACTAATGTTATATTTTGTTGCATGGAGGCCAGATATCTGATACAAGCACAGAAGTTAAAAGTGTTTGCAGGAATAAATTTGTCTCCGTTGAGGTGTTTCATAGTAGGAAGGATACAGAATGAAAATATAGACAGAAAATGAGGATAGCAATAGTAGCAGTCTATAGAAAGAAAGACCAGTCAGTAAATAAGGCAAGCACTATGCTTCCCTGGATCCAGAGAGAAAGGACACTTCAAACAAAGAAATGTCCAAAGCTATTAGAGTAGAAAAAAAAAATAAAGTGTTTATGATGGAATCAGAGAAAGTTTCAGATTGATAAGATCATGTGTCTTCACCTTTCAGCCTGAGGAAGTCCATGTTAGCATCCAATACAAGGAAAAGTCCATTAGACTTTTGATAGAAGCTCATGCAGATTTATCAGTAGTTACCCAGCCAGTGGCCACACTTGCTAACTGGAGAGTACTTAGTGTTTTCCACAGATCCTGTAATTCATGTGCCCCCCCCAGTAAGAAAAGGCCAGTTTACTTGAGATAATACCTAATGGCCATGGAAGATTTTTAAAAAGAGAGATTAAACTCTACATTTAAGAGAACTTTGCTGGGGCCAGGAAAATAGCTCTGTGGCACAAGTGCCTGACTGGCAAGTGCAAGGTCGTGAGTTCGAACCCTGGTCCAACCAAAAAGAAAAGAGAGAGAGAGAGAGAGAGAGAGAGAGAGAGAGAGAGAGAGAGAGAGAGAGAGAAAGAGAGATCTTTGCTAATGGGCCTACAAAAATTTGACTAGTCTTTTTATAATTACAAACTTTAAAAGAGTATTACATCCCGGATCCTTCTGCTAATATCGCAAAAGCTATTCAAAATATAAGATGTCAAATCAATGGTATGTGAGACACTGAGGTCTCCTGGACCATATTTTTGTCATCTTTATAGAAGACATTACTGTCTCCTTGGAAAAATCATTTTTTGGCTATATTCATAATTATCCTGTTGATCTTATTATTTAGTCCATGCATATTTAATAGTTTCCTTGGCTTTGTCTCCTCCAGATTTAAGGTTATTTCACCTACCCAAGATTAAAAAAAACCCTGGTGTCTATTGAGAGCCTTTTAGATCCTCTGGAGAGTATCTCTGACTGTTGGTCAACAACTATGACCCCTTTCAGCCTGAAGAAGCCAGAGTGGTCATTGCCCCTGATTCTCTCATGGCAGCTCAGAGTACTTCTTCAGAGAGGGGAATGCTGCAGGCAGCTAAGTTATGTAGAAATATTATAGGCAGCCAGACAGGGCTAGGCCCTTGAAGGAGATAGCACAGAAGACAAGATACGTTACAACCGTGGGAGGGATGAATGCTTCCCCCATGGGCCAAACCTACAAAGATCAAACAAATCCTTACCTCCTTAAAAACTGGCATCTGAGATTGATCATCATCTGGCAGGAACCAGAAGAATCATTACTCTGACTATTACTGGATGGCTACCTGCTAACTTCCTGTTCTACATTCATGCTCATTTACAGTGTGACTCACTTCCCTATTTGGTCCTGTATTTAATTTTACCTGAATAGTAGTGTTTATAATCTCATTGCTTGACCATAGCTTTGTCCCAACTCATACCCACCTAAGAGAGTTCCCATGTTCTCCACCACCTTAGACCCGCCTCACCATATGGTTTTGCTATGTAAAAGTCCCTAGAAGAAACAGCTCCCCAGGGACAACATGCTCGCATCCCTCTTCTTTCCCTCTCTTGGACAGAAGCTTTCTTTCCCCCAATAAATATATTCTGCACATAAAAAATATATGTGACCATGCATTATTCAGAATATGCCCATTTGTGGAATCAAAGGATTAACATGTCAGTATGGAGGAGTATGATATTAATGAGAAATATGGAGTAATTATTTAAGAGTTACACAATGTTCTGGGGTGTTAGAAAAAGTTTGAAATTCAGAATCATATATTGAGTGTGGTAAATGTTATTCAATTCTACACTTTAGTAATTTTAGGTTGATTTCACCTTTTTTTATTCTTTTCTTCATTTTAGTGAGAAGAAAAATGACAATGAAACAGTTTCAAAACAGGTTAATAGACTTTGCCGGCCTAACCCTAACTGGCCAGCATGCAGGCAGGAACTCTTGGCCTGTGCCACCAGAATTACTTCCCTGAGCTGATCCCAAAGAGGTGAGCACACAGGCAAGAACTCTCGACTTGAGGCCCTAGCACCACCAGAACTCCTTCTCTGACCCAACACTGGACCGGCAAACGCGTAGGTAGAAACTCTCAACCTGTGTCCCTGGGCAACCAGAACTCCTCCACACACACACCCCCCACAAGAACGCAGCCCCATCATCTGCTGTGGAACCCTGAAGAAAAATTCCCTACAGAGAGGCTGGGGGTCAGATCCTCCAAGCTAATCCAGAAGCTGAACATCTTGCCAGAGGACCACAGTGGGCTGACTTCCATGATCTGCACCTGAAAGAAGCTGAGCACAGCTTCCAGATCCAGCCAGGCACATCTGGACAAGATCACACTTGGCAGATCTAGACCCAAATTTCAGTAGGGGATAATGGTATAAATGCACCAAATCTGTGCACCAAAGCTGTACACCAAATGTCAGAGGACAGTGCTATACAAAATAACAAAGAGAAGGAGCAAGATGCAACCTCAGGCCCTGAGCTAACCCAGAACAAATGCAGGGGGCAGTATATAGAAGAAAATGGGAATCACACCGCTGAATTAATAGCATCTCAAGTAAAGAAACAAATACAGACATTTATAGAGAAACTCAGATCAGGAATAATCTCTGAGTGTCTGGCTCCTGCTCTCACAGCCACTGCAGTACATTGAGCTTCATAGAGACAGCACCGGGGCAAGTGAAAGCCGGACGGGCACCAGTCGACTCTGTACATCATTGAGGAAAGCACGTAAACATGAACAAAGGAGATCCTAAGAAGCCGAAAGGCAAGACGTCATCCTATGCATTCTTTGTGCAAACTTGCTGAGAGGAGCACAAGAAGAAGCACCCAGACACTTCCATTAATTTCTCACAGTTTTCATTTTTTTTTTAGAATTTTTTTTTCTTGTTTCAGAACCTTTGTTTGTTTATTCACTCATTTTTATGGCCGGCTCAGCCCATCCCAAGGGCAGGGCTGGTGCAGCATGTGGTGCTGGGGATCGAACCGCGGTCCCTACAGCCGCCCAAGCTTTCCCAAGCAGGCACTTTAGACCACTGAGCCATCCCACCGGGCCCCTCTCACAGTTTTCTAAGAAGTGCTCAGAGAGGTGGAAGACCATGTCTGCTAAAGAAAAAGGAAAATTTGAAGATATGGAAAAGGCGGACAAGGCTCATTATGAAAGAGAAATGAAAACTTATATTACTCCTAAAAGAGAAACAAAAAAGAAGTTCAAGGATCCCAAAGCACCCAAAAGGCCTCCTTCGGCCTTCTTCTTGTTCTGTTCCAAGTATCACCCAAAAATAAAAGGAAAACATCCTGGCCTCTCCATTGGTGATGTTTCAAAGGAACTTGGAGAAATGTGGAATATAACTGCAGCAGATGGCAAGCAGCCATAGGAGAAGAAGGCTGCTAAGCTGAAGGAGAAGTATGAAAAGGACATCACTGCCTGCTGGCTAAAGGAAAACCTAATGCAGCAAAAAATGGAGTCGCCAAGGCTGAAAAAAGTAAGGAAAAGAAGGAAGAAGAGGAGAATGAGGAGGAAGAGGAGGAAGAAGAAGATGAAAAGGATGAGGAGGAGGATGAAGAAGAGGATGATGATGAACAAGTTCTAGCGCAGGTTTTTTTTTTTTTTGTCTATAAAGCATTTAACCCCCTTGTACACAACTTACTCCTTTTGAAGAAATAAAAAAAAATTGAAATGTAAGGCTGTGTAAGATTTGTTTTTAAACTGTACAGTGTCTTTTTTTTTTTTTTTTTTGTATAGTTAACACTACCGAATGTGTCTTTAGACAGCCCTGTCCTGGTGATATTTTCATTAGCCACTAACCTTGCCTGGTACAGTATGGGGGTTGTAAATTGGGATGGAAATTTAAAGCAGGTGCTTGTTGGTGCACAAATTAGTTATATATGGGGACGGTAGTTTTTCATCTTCAGTTGTCTCTGATGCAGCTTATATGAAATAATTGTTGTTCTGTTTACTGAATACCACTCTGTAATTGCAAAAAGTTGACATTCTGAATGCTTCTAAATAAATACAATTTTTTATTTAAAAAAGAAGAAATAACCTCTGAACTAAAAAAGAAATCTCTGAATTAGTAATGCCCATAGTAAAACAAAAAATGCAGAAAAGGATAGAGGATATCAGATCAGGGAAAAAAAATTCTGAATTAATTGCATCTGATATAAAGGAACAACTGCAGAAAGATAGAAAGAAAATCAGATCAGAAATTGTCTCTGAAGTAGAAAAAGAATGGTTAACAACAAAGAAAGATTTAATAAATGCTTCTAAAGAAGACATTGATAAAAATTAGAGGAGACTAGAAAAATGATACAATCCTTGAATGAGTAATATAGGAAAGAAATAGATCATGTGAAGTAGTTTCAAAGAGACATATAGGAAAATAAAATCTCGATCACAAGATGGCAACAATGTATAAATGAAAATGAAGATAGAGTTTCAGGTCTGGAAGACACAGTTGCAACTAGTGAAAAGATAAGAAAGGAACTCTTAAACACAACTAGGATTCAGGAAAAAATTCAATATCTGCATGACGATGCAAAGATGAATAATGTCAGGCTAAGAGGCATCAGTGAGAAAGGAGTTAATACAAATGATATAAAAAGAATATGGGATTCTAGCAGTGCAGTGGTAGCAAAATCTACTACAGCGTAAAAGAGCTGAGATATCTTGATAAGGAGCCCTGGGAGTATAAAACGAGAAGAGAAGGTAGAAGATCTTAAGCTGCTCTTTGTACATGTGCATCATCTGATCAATACCGACCCCGCCAAGTGCGAGAGACCTTGACAGTCATGATGGAGGTCCAGAAGCGCCAACGGCTCGAGACCTCTGAGAGGTTTCGGAAGCACCTAGAACGAGTGATTGAGATGATTCAGAATTGCTTGGCTTCTTTGCCTGATGATTTGCCCCACTCAGAAGCAGGGATGAAATTAAAAACTGAGTCAATGGATGCTGATGACAGCAACAACTGTACTGGACAGAACGAACAGCAAAGAGAAAATTCAGGTCACAAGAGGGACCAGATTATAGAGAAAGATGCTTCCTTGTGTGTCCTTATTGATGAAATGAATGAAAGACCTTGAGGGACTTCCTGTTCTTTTTTCATTTTCGTAAATAATGTTGTAACTTACTTTATTTTAGTGTTAAGAGGTACTGTATAACAAAAAACATATAAGGTTTGTTTTTCCTAATTCTGTCTTTTCAGTGACACTGTAAGCAGTAACTTCACTGCACAATAAAAGTAGGCAGCTAAGTACACATCATTTAAGAGTGATTACTTTAAAAAGCAAAATGTTGCAGTTATGCAGAAGATTCTTTTTTTTTTTTTAGATTCCTATTTTTGTAAAAAAAAATTAAAATGTATTATGACCGGCTCAGCCTGCCCTGGCGGTGGAGCTGGCACAGCATGCGGTGCTGGGGACCTAACCTCAGTCCTTGCCGTTGCCTAAGCTTTCCTGGGTAGGTACATTAGGCCATTGAATCATCTTGCCGGCCCTAATTCCTATTTTTGAAGTTGGAATAAAACTGAAGATGTCCTCAGTAGTAGCAAACTTTCATCTTTGAAAAAGTAAATTTGTCATTTCCTTTAAGAATAATGAATAAAGGATATCAAGCTGTACATGTGGAAAAAAAATAAAAAGAATATGGGCAGAAGTAATAGCAGAAAACTTCCCAAATATGAGAAAACAATCTAATATTCAGGTAACCACAGCATACATAACTCCAAATAACATCAACCCATACATATAATGATCAAGATCCCAGAAATCCATCAGAAGAATAATATAATAAAAGCCACTAAGAAAAGAAAGAGATCACATTTAAAGTAAAGCCCATCAAACTAATTGCCAATTTCTCGGAACCATGAAGTTAAGAAGAGTATGGAGCAGAGTACTTCAAGTCTTCTATGAAAACAAATTCCAGCCCAGACTGTTATACCCCACAAAACTCTCCTTCAGATATGAAGGAGAAGTAAAATACTTCCATGACAAAGAACAACTAAATAATTTCATGGTGTCAAAGCAAACTCTACACAGATTATGAAAAAAATATTTTGGAGAGGGACAAAAATGACAGGAACTCTACAAATGAGAACAGAAAGAACCCAGAAAATAGGGAATCCAATTAAACACAAAAGAACAAGAGGTAAATAACACTAGGTAAAAAAAAAAAAAAAAAAAAAAAAAAAAAAAAAAAAAAAAAAAAAAAAAAAAAAAAAAAATAAAAAAAAAAAAAAAAAAAAAAAAAAAAAAAAATAAAAAAAAAAAAAAAAAAAAAAAAAAAAAAAAAAAAAAAAATAAAAAAAAAAAAAAAAAATAAAAAAAAAAAAAAAAAAATAAAAAAAAAAAAAAAAAAAAAAAAAAAAAAAAAAAAAAAAAAAAAAATAAA
>PVJA010018321.1:0-21916 GCA_004027025.1 Myocastor coypus | reverse complement strand
CTCATAAAGAAATTCATAGGCTGCAACTCAAAGGATGGAAAACAATACTATATGCCCCAGCACCGCAGAAAAAAAGCAGGGGTAGTAATGCTATTTTCAGGTAGCCTGAACTTTTTTTTTTTTTTGTCTTTTTGAGACAGTGTCTCACTATACAGTTCAGGCTGGCATTGAACTCACTTTTGTAGTCCAGGCTGGTCTCAAACTCACATCAGTCCTCCTGCCTCAGCCTCCCAAGTGCTGGGATTACAGGTGTGCACCACCATGCCCAGTGGTAGCCTGAACTTTGAACCAACGTTCCACCTAATCTTTTCTGAATACACATTTTTTTCAGCTTCACATGGGACATTTTCTAAAATAGACCACATACTAGTCCATAGATCATGCTTAAGTATATGCAAGAAAACAGAAATTATCCCATGCATATTATCTGACCACAGTGCAATGAAACTAGAAATAAATAACAAAAGAAACCACAAGAACCTTAGAAATACATGGAAATTAAATAACAGCCTTCTCAGCAACCAATGGGTTACAGATGAAATTAAACAAGAAATAAAACAATATATACAGTTTAATCAAAGTTCAAACATAATTTACCAGAATTCATGGGATGCAATGAAAGAAGTTCTTAGAGGGAATTTTATAGCTCTGATCTCACACATTAAGAAAACAGAACAGGAACAAATAAATACTCTAATGCTGCACCTAAATCTTCTGGAAAAGAAAGAACCCAAAGATGAGAGGAAATTATAAAAATCAGAGCAGAAATTAATTCAATCAAGACAAAGAAAATAATACAAAGAATTACTGAATCAAAAAGCTAGTTCTTTGAAAGAGTAAATAAAATTGATAAGCCCCTAGCTAACTTCATCGAAAAGAGGAAAGAAAAAAAACTAAAATTCAAGTAATAAGGACTGAAAAGGGCGACATTACCAGGGACCCAGTGGAGATTACGAAGAACATTAACAGCTACTTTGAGAATCTTTACTCTCACAGAATTGAAGATACAGATGAAATGCACAGATTCCTAGACAGGTACAATTTACCGAAGTAAGTCAAGAATATATAAGAACTTGCAAGAATCCAATAACAGCCAAGGAAATACAAAATGTAATTGTAAAAAACCTGCCAACAAAGAAGTTCCCACGTCCTGATGGATTCACAGATGAATTCTATAAGAAACTTACAGAAGGTATAATTCCAATACTCCTCAAACTCTTCAATGAAATAGAGGAGGAAACAATCCTCCTAAAGTCATTCCTAGAGGCCAATATTATGCTGATACCAAAACCAGAGAAGGATGCAACTGAAAAAGAGAACGACAGGCCAAACTCTTATAAACGTAGATGTGAAAAATTCTCAATATAATCCTCACAAATAGAATACAGCAAAGCATTAAGAAGCTAATACACAAAGAACACGTAGGATTCATACCAGGAATGCAAGGAATGTTCAATATACACAAATCTAGAAAAGTAACACACTTTATTAATAGACCCAAATCCAAAAACGACATGACCATCTCAATTGATGCAGAAAAGTCCTTTGACAAAGTCCAGCATGTACTCTATTTGATAAAAGCCATCTATGACAATCCAAAAGCTAACATAATTATAAATGGTGCTATAAATATATGAAGAAATGCTCCACAACACTAGCTATCCATGAAATGCAAATTAAAGAAAAACTTAGATACATTTTACCCCAGAAAAAATGGCTATCATAAAGAAATCAACTGGAGAGGCTGTGAGGAAAAGGAACACTTCTTCTCTGCTGGTGGGAATGCAGACTGATGCACCCATTATGGAAACTCGAGTGAAGACTACTTTAAAAACTACAACTGGAAATCCCATGCAATCCAGCTATCCTGCTTCTGGGAATTTTCCCAGAAGAACTGAAAACATCATATCATAGTGATATCTCTGCACCTATGTTTATTGCAGCACAACTTGTGATAGCCAAATCTCAGAAACAGCCAAAATGCCCAGCATCTGAAGAATGGCTGGAAAAGATGTGGTATTTTTATACAATGAAATAATACCTAGCTATAAAGAATGATAAACTAGAAGAATTCATATATAATTGGAGTGTTTCTTGGAGATATATTCATAGATAAAATAAACCAAACCTACATGTGTAAATATCATAGTCTCCCTAGTGTAAGAACTCAAAAGATGTAATAAAAATGTTAAGTCATTACACACCTAAATGGAAATCAAGAACGTAAGGGATAAACAATGAAGAGACTACAAGCAGAAAAGACAAGAAACATTGCATAAGCATAACCATGCACTTCTATACATAGGATGAATTAGACAGTGGTCATAAGAACCTCCAAACGGTTTTTCACACTGAGAATAGCAATGTGTATCATGAAAACTATGCTTAGAATGGCTGTCATTCTGGTCTTTTAAATGTGTGCTGCTTCTAATGCAATTTCAGTTACTGCTATACTCTTTCTCAAGTATATGGTTGGTTTACAAGAAGACAAAAAAGGGTATTAAATGAGAGTAAGAAATTATGAAAAATGCCATAGCATCGACTAACTACAGTTTCATATATGCTTATATTTTTAAACATCTGTGCAAAAAATATGTAACTGCTTTTATCACATTCTATAGAGATTTATTAGAATATCAATGATTTCTGGAAAATATCAATTCAAATTAAGTCTCATACATTTAATATTCAGAAAGACAGTGATATTAAGCTCAATTACATATATTATAGAGTAACAGTATCAAGAAGCTTCTCTTCTGGAGGATTAAGAATGTAAGTTTACAGACGAAAAATTAGCGAAAAAAAGAGCTACCAGGATGGCCAGTATTTTGGCCCTAGCCCTCTAAGGTCAGTGAGGACTCAGGACAGAACAGAACCTGTGCTGTAACATCCTATAACTCAGTGGTTTCCCGAGTTTTCTGTTCAAGGAGATTACAGGGCCACAGAGGAAAGGGATTGACAATATATAGTGTGCCTAAGGAGAGTCACCTAGAATGAAAACGTTCTCTCAGGCTTTCACAGACAGCAAACTGGTCAAGCAATGGCCGTGACTCATCCAGCTAACATAGACAACAGTTCTACAAACTACTGTACATGATTTCAAGGTAATTCCTGAGGGGATTTGACTGACCTTGTGAGATACAAAGGTTATATGTTTTGTTATACAAGTCTTCCTTAACTTTCCCTTAATGACCCAGCAGAAAGGTTTAACCACAAGGCATAAAACATAAAGCTAGATTAGTATGCTGAGCTGTAAAAGGCTTAAATCAATAGCTTCCAACACTTCCAGTTCTGCCAATAACCCACTGTGATTATGGAATATTGGACTATGTATACAACTACTTTCTGTTAGTTCAATGAGAAGAAATATTTCTACCAGCAGTGTTTACAAAAGTTATCATGTCTACATCTTGTGATCTGAATAACTACTACAAGGACACTATGCATTATTCAATTATTGGAAATGTGCTACTCACATATTTTCAAACTGTCTCATTGTTATTTCTTATTGAAAGTATTAATAAAAATAAAAAATAAAAAACAGGTTTATAGTACACTTATAATAATTAGTACATTGCATGTTTTTCCCTTCATAGTTATGCAGAGGACAAGATATAGTCATGATATCTTATATAAATAATAATATTACAAACCTTTCTTCTCAGTGTACTAAGAGAAATTCTATCCTAACTATTTTGTATATACATATATTTTTTCACTACAAAATGATCCTTTATTTATGTCCCCCTCTTTTGTTTTGTCAGAGATGGATATTCCCATTGCTGTTAGAGAAGCGATATTTGGATTAGTCTTTAAAGAACCTTTTCATACTTGATGCAGTTCAAATATTGTAGGTTCTTGACTTCAGCAAGATATAGCCCAATAGTCCACAATAGTAATGGGTTATCAGCAAAACTGGCAATTGTCACAAGTTGTTAATTTGAGCCTTTTACAGCTCTTCCTATTAATATGGCTTTATTTTTCATACCTCATGGTTATACTTTCATACTAGATGGTTAAGACCAAGTTAAAGCAAGACCTATATAACAAAACATGTAACTTTTGTATCTGACAAGGTCAATCAAATCCCCTCAAGATTTACCCTGAAACCATGTACAGCACTTTGCAGATCTTTTGTCAGTGTCAGCCATCTATATAAGTATCAACCATTGCTTGACAAGTTTGCTTTCTCTGAAAGCCTGAGAGACTGTTTTCTCTCTAGTTGACTCTCCTTAGGCACACTGCACATCTTTTGTCACTTTCCTCCGTGGCCCTATAATCTCCTTAATCAAAAAATTTCAGACACCACTGAGTTACAGGATGTCACAGCACAGGTTGTCTGATGTCCTGAGGCTTCATCTTGAAGGTTTAGCATCAAAATATTGGCTATACCATAGTCCTTCTTTTTCTCTAATTTTTGATTTGTAAACTTTACTTGTCAAATATCCAGAGGAGATTAATTATATTACTGCCCTATAACAGAGGCAGTTGAGCTTAACATCACTATCTGTCTGAATATCACATGCCTTATACATAACATGGAACTATTTTCCAACAACTATGGATATTCTAAACTTTAAATCTCTATGGAATGTCAAAAAATTACACATTTTTACACAAAAATTTAGAAATCGAACCATATACCGCATTCTAGAAGGATAATCCTATGGCATTTGCTTTCTTATCTCTTGTTTTCTTTAATTACAATGTTTTACAAACATTTACCTTAAAGAGACTATAACAATAATTGATATGACTTCAGCAGCAGTGTGCATTAAGAAGACTAAAACAATAAGTATTTCAAGCATGCTTTTAGTGTTACACATTGCTATCCTCAGTGTAGTTGCTTAAATCCCTTCCAACCAGAGTGCAGGCATGGTGTGTGTGTGGAACCTTCTGCCTGTTTGCCTGTTCCCTGAATTCCTTTCACCTCAGTTTTTAAAAAAGTGTTTTGGTCTCGTTTAGTGTAATCTCTTTATAAATTTTAAAATGCAAATATTGCATACTAATATATTAGATCATACTTCAGGATACTAAACCCAATTATTGGATTGGGGTGCTAGCTCAATAAAATAAGCGCCTGCCTTGCAAGCACAGGGTACAATACCCAGTACCACAAAAAAATAATAACAACTGAACAAAAAGCTAATTTTCAATAGTAAAGAAAATCCAGTGATTTTTCTTTTTTCTTTATGTTGCTTTTTAAAAATTCACAGTTTGAGAAATAGTTAAATTTTCAGTACAGTTAAGTAACAAGCATTATGGTGATGCCAACTAATCAGTTTCTGATGAACTAAATATGCTTCAATTATACTGTTAAGTAAGAAAGATTAAGATTAAAAGTGAATATCATGCCATACACAACACTGTTCCAAGTATTTAATATGCTCGCTACATGAGTTTCATGATCTGTGTAGGAGACTATGAAAATTAGTATGGTGATTCCTCAAAAATCTGAAAGTTGAAATTCCATTCAGCCCAGCAATTTTCCTTCTAATTCTCTTCCTAAAAACAAAAAGTCACGTTGCTTAAGTGATGCACATATGTTTATAGCAGCACAATTCATAACAGCTAAATTTTGCCTATAATCTAGAGGTCTATTAAGAGATGAATAAAGGAAAGGTGAGATTTTCACATAGTGGAATTCTGATCTTCAATAAAGAAAAATAAACATGAGTCATTAGTAGGAAAATGGATGCACTTTGGATCTTAATGTTCAGTGAAATAGATCACTCATACAAGCATAAATGTCACACAGTTTCTCTTACATGAGTAATGTACAGTGCAAATAAATTAAAGAGCAAAATAAAAGATAAATAAGGGCAAATAGAGAGGTAGATTTTCTCATATAGGAAGAGGACTAAGAGATGGAGGTAGGGGAAACAAGGGTAAAAACTGGACTAATAAGAAATAACGTACCATTTACCAGCTCCCCATGATAAATGTAATCATGTAATACAACCACATACTAATAACATTCGTATTGTCTGGAGTAAATAGACAAAAAATACTATTTTTACTTTCCACATTCTGAATTTTCTTAGTGAGTACATATATCTATAATGAGAAAGATAATTTTATTTTTATATTCTTTACTATTGGGAAAGTTCAATTAAAAACATGTAAACCTTTAATAAATGTTGGTGATTCTCTATATTCTCTAATATCTAAGAAAGATATTAACACTAGAATTTTATCTTCTGAGGTGGAGTAGGCCTTATAGAAAACATGTAAAATACAGACACATAAAGAAGAGCTTAAATCACAAGTATCCAGATATTTAGAAATACCACTCTCCATCACACAACATGGTTTCAGAGGATTCAGTCCCTGGCTCCAAGGCAGAAACACAATGGCAGAAGGGGTTAGATGAACAAGGAACACACTTCTTACCGCCCAGTAAGCAGAGCACAGTAGAGCCCAAAAGACAAGAATTCAGTGCCCAGATATACACCCCACAGCTCCGTCACTACTTCCGGTGTTTCTATTGGGATTACCCCAAATTATAGAGTATAATCTAGGGCAGTTTGCTAATTTAGACCAATAAATGCTCCATGCAGAAAATTTGTTTAAAAATGTTGAGAAGAGAGGTGCATTCCATTACACTGAATATTCATAATAAAAGAGAAGGTGTTTACAACTCCCTTGGAAGGAGGCTATGAGGACACAAGAATCATCAGTTAGGTTTATTACATGGTGGCCATGCTTTGTTATTTATGCGTACATTATTCCAACATGAGATTAGGTTATGGGATTCTATCTCCTTCACCAGATGGTCAACTCTCTCTGCAGCAGGCTTCCTCCTAGAGCAAGACAAGGGATTAATGCTCATCTGCTGCAGAATCTGTCCCAGTGGACTTAGATCACTGACATTGTAAATACTGTCACTGGGAACCCAGGTTTGTGATGCTATGCTTGGGAATACCACATCCTCTAGTCCCCACCTTACACTCTTGGGTTAGTCTTGTGGGCTGGAACAGATGATCTACTGTTAATCGTCAGCAGTGGCCACTGTGTGATTCTCACAGAATGTTGTAAAAGAGGTCATGAGGGGAGGCATTTGAAGATCTGTACTGTCTTACAAAGCCTCCCACAATGAAACGTCACAAAACCAGAGCAAAACACAAGTGACTAAGCTGATACATCCCCATTCCACTGCTGGGGAATAAAAGACAGCAAGTACAGAGCTTCAGAAGCTCTCGTCTGGGAAGCCTTCTTCAAAAGATGCAGCTGTTCCTGTTTATGTTGGCCCTCTCTCTACCACCCTGGGCAAGGGCAGGTAAGTTAAGAAGAGGAACAACCCATTCTACATAGGACTTGGGTGTCTTGTCCTCTTCACACCTCTGATTCTTCTTTCTACCATTATTGCTCTGAATCTGACCTCCAATCTAATGGGAGAACCCCAAATATGATGCTAGATAAGCTACATAAACTGCTCTCAACAAGATCCAGGGGACACTGTTCCCTTACTGGGTGTTACATTTGTCCTCTGGAAAGTGGATCATTCCTCAAAATTTATTCTAATGGTGAGAAGTTACAAGAGAAAATATCAAATATTCCTGTATAGGGCTGCATAGGCCTGCATTCTGAGTCTAGCAGGAGAAAGCTGTTGCCCTCATCCGCTGCTTAGCAGATTCCCAGAAAACTACTTTTGCCTTTCTTCAGTCACAGTATGCAATTATGCTTGATCCAATTCTGCTTTATCCAACTCTGCTTTCCTTCCATTCCTTACTGTCTCTCCTGACTTCCATATGCACCAAACAGGTGGACTCTAACTTTCCTGTCTCCCAGGAACACCGTCCTATAAACCTTGATCCAGAGACTACCTAGAGATGTTCCCTCACAGCCAATGAATAGTTCTGGAACATCCGCTACATATCAAGGCCTAGGAAAGAGGATCAGACAACATCTAGATCACACCTAAAGCCCTGCATTAGGATATTATCAGCATCCTGGGTATCACTGGACTCTGAGAGTTTAAGGTACTCAATGGAAATGAAAGGTCAGCAGAAGAATTGTGAAAAGTTTCTGGCATATTATTGTCTCCAAACAGCTATGCTTATCTCCAACTGCATGGAGAAGAAAGATTTTGACACCAAGACCTTATTTCCCTCCCTACGCAAAAAAATGCTGAGGCTCCTCCTTCCAGGTTTCTCCCATCACCAGAGCTTTTCAGGTGGCCAAATGCCCAGCAGTTCTGGAGCCACCTAGCAGATTCTCAGGCACTTACTCAGTGGTTGTTCTAAACAGTATTTTTCTCTCAGGGGAGATCATCGGGGGACATGAAGCCAAACCCCACTCCCACCCCTACATGGCCTTCCTTCGTCTCAGTAATACTACTCATGTTTGGAGGTGTGGTGGCTTCTTGATACATGAGAAGTTTGTGTTGACAGCTGCTCACTGTATGAAAAGGTGAAGAAGGAGGAATAGCTCTCAGCCTTGGAGAAATTATCATCAGATACCCTTCCTCCCAAGAAACTACTGAAGCTCCCGGAAACACATAAGCAGGAGACTCCTTTTAGGGTGGAAAGGGGCTAGCAGTGTCCCAAGGGGTATCAATCAAGTTGGCACCTAAGGAATTGCTAACATAGAAAGTCTAGGGTAAGAAACCTGACATACTAAGATCCAGGATCATGTCTTTGCATAACAATAGACAGCAAAGCAACTGCTTGAGTTTTCAAGGAGTTAACTGAGCCCTGAGAACTTCTGGGGCCCTAAATCCAAGGTTTCAGCCTGTGCTATTAAGGTGCAGAGCGCACAGTCACTCAAGTAGGTGGCCCTCCTGTCATCTGGACCTGAAACATGTAGCTGCTGTAGCCCGCTACTTACAGCTCTTGGGGTGGGTCCTCTGAGTCTCCACATTCTTCCAAACACTCTCCTCTCTGTACAGACCTTTGCACTCACAGGGTCGAGAAATAATCGTCAAACTGGGGGCTCACAACATCAAGAAGCAGGAGAAAACTCAGCAGGTCATACGTGTGAAATTAAACATCCCACACCCACATTGCAATCCTAAAAATGGCACCAATGACATCATGTTGCTTCAGGTAAGGCTCACCTTCCTGCTGCCTTTGCTGCCCTCCTGCAAGGTCGGCCCTACCGGTGGGACTCTGCACCTTCCCTCCTTGCCATCATCTATCACTGTGCCAGGCCACAAGGGCCCAAGTTCATCTTTCTTAATTCTTTCCCATCAGCTGGAGGAAAAGGCCAACCTAACTGAAGATGTGCAGATTCTGGAGCTGCCCAAGGGGAAATCTCATGTAAAGCCAGGCGATATATGCCAGGTGGCTGGATGGGGACGGCTGGCTCGAAAGATGCAACTTCCAAAAACACTGCAGGAGGTGAATGTAACCGTGCAAATGGATGAAGAGTGTCAGAAATGCTTTTTCCATTATGACAGTACTACTCAGATCTGTGCTGGGGACCCAAAAATTCAAAAATCCTCCTTTAAGGTAACATGGTGCTTCTTTCACACTTGGCATTGGAAGAAAGAGTGTTTGGGACAGATGGAAGAACAAGAATAGGACTTCATCACTGAATAGGCTGAGATAATTATTCCTGACCTGGTAGGTAACTAAACTTCTACCACTTCACCAAGGGGCCTCTGGAGAAGTGTGCCCTTCTGGTAACAGGAGTTTCGAGCACATTGCCTGAGATCACATCACAGGCAATAAAAACCATTTCCTGATATGCAGTAAGTATAGCCAATTGACTCCTCAGAGCCTCTTGACCTTCTTGGTCAATGGGTTCATCTTCTCTCTGCTCCATGCCAAGACACCCAACTATCTCTGTCTTTAAAAGTTTGGGGTGGGGTTATGGGGATCAAACTCAGGCCCTTAGACTTGCCAAGCATGAGTTTATACCACTGAGCTATCTCCCCACCCCTGTCTCCCTGTTTTTAAACACAAGCCTGAAACCAATGATCCCACAGAGCTCTAGATGGATGAGGTCTCATGACCTGGGATAAGGACAAAGACTGACCCCACAAGTGAGGTAAATCAGGAACAATGTCAGCAGTCAGAGCAGGCAGTTAAGGGCCCTAGAGCCTGTCCTTCCCCCTCATCTCCTACCAGCAGAATATAAGCAGTAACTCAAATGGGCATGGGACATCAAAAGAGAAATGTCAGGAGGAACACTTCATCATAGCCTACTCTCTATTTACAGGGTGACTCTGGAGGCCCCTTCATGTGTGGAAATGTGGTTCAGGCCATAGTCTCCTATGGAAAAAGAAATGGGAAACCTCCAGGTGTCTACACCAAACTTACACCTTATCTAGACTGGATAGAGAAAACCATGCAACACCACTTACTGCATGAAGCAAACAATGCCCCTACTCTCAACTGAAGTTCCTGGACCTGAGCTTAGAAGAGCTCTAGAGCAGATGCCTGCAACTAAATAAATGCCTCCTCTCAGTAAGAAGTCTTGTTTCTTCTTTGTTCATATACTTTCCTACATGGACACCAACTCCTGCTAAGCAGGCCAGTGGGACAAATATGTAGATTTCTGCCTTCTCCCTTTCTGATCCTCTCAGTACCTTCAAAAACCCACTCAAAGCTGTTAATTAGGTTCCTCTAGCATTCTTTAGTTTCCCCACTGCCTCCCCTTTTTCAAGGATAGAAGCTAAACAGCATCAGAAGAAAATGTGCACAACTCTTACCCTGGGTCTCAGGGTGAGCATGTGACCTCTTCAGGTTTCACATGGCAGAGGGGAAGGGGGATGATTGCACGGGTGCTGCAGACCTGTCAAGAACTACCCAGGTCACCACACAGTCCTATCACACTGAGTAGGGGCAGCGGGACATTTCTTTCCCATAGGTTTAAAGGTAAGGGTCTGTGGAGCATCCTCCGTGACTCTTCAATCTGCAGGTTTTTTTCCATCCCCTTTCTCCTCTAAAACCAAGACTGACCTAGGTTTATAGCCACCAGACTGCCTATTCTATTTTGTCTCCTCTCACAGCTTTCTTTCACAGTCCATCAAATTCTGTACTCATAAGGCCATATCTACAATTTGATATTGGTCCTTCCTCAAATCCTCCCACCTAAGAAATTCTGAACCACATGTGGTTCCATGCCAGGTTCAAGGAGGGCAAGGCTGGTGGGATCAGAACCCATGGCCCCACTTCTCACTTGGGCAGAGCCCCTCTCTCATGTGACGTCTTGTATGTTCAGGAGCCTTGCTCACTGAGCCACCTAAGCCCCTTGCACCTTACCGTGGCGATCACTACTGGCCTCACAGAAAGAGTCCCTGGGAACACATGGCCTATACCAGTCTTTTGCCTTACAAAGCACTCCCCTCTGCAGAAGGTCAGGAAAATGTGCCAGTTTTGATCAACGAACAAGTAAGCCCTGAGCACTTACTAATGCCTGGTCTTAGGGATCAACACTGAAACCAACAGCATAGTCCACTGAAACTAGAAGAGCGAAACATTTTCTGAATTTAGTCTAGCCTTCTGATTGTTCCACAAGATCTGGACCTGTGTTAGAAATCTATGGAAATAAAACACTTACTTTTATTCCTGCTTGCAGGTGCTGCCAATACGATCACATGACACTCCAGAGATGTGTGAGGTTTAGAAAAGTCAGACACACCTCCTGTTGCTCGTGTAACTCTAACGCAGGGTCATTCCTTCCCCTAGGACACTGCTCTATCCCTGCTTGCTGTCTGCATCATCTTGTTGTCCAGGCCTAGAAATTTCAGAGTCTGTGCCATAGGCTGATCTGGACTCTCTTGCTTCTACTCGTCAACTAGAGAGAAAGGTGAAGCTCAGCAAAGCTGTGTGGCCCCTCAGATCACACAAGAATATGACTGAAGCGAATCCAGGGCACATATGCTACCTGGAAGGGTTGGGTACAATGACCCCATCATGTCCCAGGGAAACTACACTGCAAGATGAACTAAAATGCAGATCTCACACTCATGTGTATCCCGATGTCTGAGATAAGTGTTGGAGACCCGAAGAATGGCAAGACCAGTGGCAAGGTGAGGATTTCACTGACTGTAAACACAAGACCTAGAGTAGGAAGAACTCCATGGGGGATGACAGGTCCAATTCCCTAGACCAAAACCCAGGGTTTGGAAGGTGAAGTTCTCAAGCCATGTTCATTATACTTGATGCCCTGGTGAACAGGAATAGAAGCTGGGGAAAATGGGTTATTGTGCTTGGTGTTATCACAGGAGTAAATCTAAGGCCTGCACTGTATAAAGTAAAATGAGAAAGTAAAGTTGGGTCAGGTTAGATCCCCTGATCATAGGAAGCACACAGATCTGCCCTTCCCTGATCCCTACCCACAGCCCCTATGAGAGATCACTCAGTGTGGGGTTTCCAGAGTACCTTATGTCGAGGGCAAATCAGACTTCCCTTCTCCAACTGTGGGGAGACTCTGGGGATAACCCTGTGCACAGAAAATTAATCCAAAGATGTTTTTCCTCTGGAAGATATAAAGGGAGACTCTCAGAAATCTTTAAAACTCTCTCGCACTTTCTCTCCTGTATAAGCAGCACCATAGGACAATTGTAAAAGCAGGAATATGATGGGCCTCACCTGTGCCTCACCAGCTTTTTAGAGCAAAAGAAAGAATCTCATGCACATGGGCCATGGGAATTTCACTGTGATACAAGATGGTTATGAAGAGAGAATCTGGCTGAAGTCTTAATTGTTCAATGAACCTCACTGAACGTGAAGCTGCAATGCTTTTTTATTTATTTGTTTTTTTGTTTGTTTGTTTGTTTTGTTTTGTTTTGGTTTTTTTTTTTTTTTTTTGGTTAGGTACTTATTCTCCTTTTATTTTGACATTATTAATTTTAATGAGGGGGTCCGGTGGGATGGCTCAGTGGTCTGAAGCACCTGCTTGGGGAAGCTTGGGCAGCTTCAGGGACCGCGGTTCGATCCCTGGCACCACATGCTGCTCCAGCCCTGCCCTCAAGGGCGGGCTGAGCCGGCCATAGAAAATGAGTGAATAAACAAACAAAGGTTGTGAAACAAGAAAAAAATAATAAAATAAAATAAAAATTCTTTAAAAAAAATTTTAATGAGAAAGAAATAAGACAGTTTCAAAACAGGTTAGTAGGACAGTTACAATAATTAATACATTGCATATTGTTGTCTTCATACTAGTTGTTCACAGTACAAAATGTAGACATGATATCTTTTCTAAACATTATTAGTACAAATCTTTGTTCTCATTGAACTAAAAGAAAGTAGCTGTATGTATGGTCTGATAGTTAAGAGCAGAACTAGCAATATCAGAAGCTGTTCACTTGAGCATTTTACAGCTCAGCATATTAATATGGTTTTACTTTTTATACCTTGTGGTTAGAAATTTCTGCTGGATGGTTAAGACTAAGATAAGGCAAGACCTACATAACAAAAAATGTAACTATTGTATCTGAACAGGTCAGTCAAATCCTCTCAGTATTTGCCCTGGAACAATGTACAGTGCTTTGTAGATCTTTTTTTTTTTCAGTGTCAGCCATCTGAAAGAGTCACAGCCATTGCTTGAACAATCTGCTTTCTATGAAAGCCTCCATTGAATGAAATACTCCATTGAATAAAAACAAGACATCTTTTTAATCCATTCTTCAGGGCAAGGGCATTTTCACTGTTTCCAAGATGTCACTACAACAAATTGTGCTGCTATAAACATAGGTGCACAAATGTCACTATGATATGTTTTCAGTTCTTTTGGGAAAATTCTCAGTAGGGGGAGAGCTGGAGTGAATGAGATTTTCAATTCTAGATTTTTAAGGAGGCTCTGCACTCATTTCCGTAATGGTTGCACCAGTCTACATTACCACCAGCAGTAGAAAAGCATTCTTTTTTCCCCACAGCCTTTCAAATATTTGTTGTTGGTTGATTTCTTTATGATAGCCATTCTTTATGGGGTGAGATGGCATCTCAGTGTTGTTTTAATTTGCATTTAATGGAAGGTTAGTGATGTGGAGCATTTTTTCATGTATTTATTGGTTTTTAGTATTTTTTCCTCTGAGAAATGTATGTTCATCTCAGATGCCCATTTCTGGATAGGTCTTTATATTAGGGGTCCTAATGTTCTTTAGTACTTTATAACTTGTAGAAAGAAGACCTTTATCTGAGTGCTTATTAGTTAAGACTTTTTTTAATTTGTGGTTGGTGTTTTCCCTCTATTGGTAATTTCTTTTGATGTGCAAAAATTTCTCAACAAGTGGAGGTGTCAGTTGTTAATTCTTTGAAATACTACCTGTACAGTTTGATTTTTGTTCATCAACTTTTTGCCTACCCTGATGTTTTCAAGATTTCCTCCTACTTTCTCTTCCAGGAGATTTAGTGTTTCTGTTTTAATGTTTAGTTCTTTAGTCCATCTTGACTTTAGTTTAGTGATAGACCTGGGTAAAGTTTTAGCTTTTGGCATGTAGAGAGCAAATGTTTCTAGCACCATTTGTTAAGAAGACTATCTTTCCTCCAATAAGCATGTTTAGCCCCTTTGTCAAACATCATGTGGCTGAGTGTGTTTAGAGTTGCTTCTACATCTTCTGATGTATTCCATTGATCCTCAGGTCTATTTTTTTTTACAAATACCATGCTGTTCTTATCACAGTATATTTGTAATTTATGATTTCAAGCCAGGAATTATAATACATTCTGCCTTGTCTTTATTTCCTAGGATACTGTTTGCTTTTCTAGGTCTTCTCTGGTTCCAATTAAATTTTAGGAATGGTTTCTTTCAGTCTGTTTGGTATGTTGGTGATATTTTGATAGGGATTACATGAAATCTGCAGAATAATTTTGGGAGTGTCGCCATCTTTATAGTGTTGGTTCTTCCTATCCAGGAGCATGAACTGTCTTTCCATTTTCTAAAATCCTCTATGATCGGTTTTTTCAGAGGACTGTAGTTTTCATTAAATAGATCTTTTATTTCTTTAGTTAGATTAATTCCTAAGTATTTCATTTTCTTTGGTGCTATTGTAACAGCTGTTGGCTCTCTAATTTCCCTCTCAGTGTGTTTGTTATCTGTGTAGAGGAATGCTATTGACTTTTGAGTACTGACTTCTTATCTTGCTATGCTACTGAATCTGCATGTTAATTCTATTAGCTTCTTGGTGTAATATTTTGGTCTTCCAAATAATGTATCATGCCATCTACAAATAATAATAATTTAACTTTTTCTTTGCCTATTCTTCCTTTTATTTCTCTCTCTTGTCTAATGGCTATAGCTAATGATTCCAGAACTGTATTGAATAGGAGTGGCGATAGAGGACTTCCTTGCCTTGTTCCAGATCTGAGAGTAAAAGACTTCACTTTTTCCCCATTTAGAATTATGTTAACCATTGCATTGTCATAAATGACTTTTATTGGATTGAAGTAGGGGCCTTCTACTCCAATTTTCTGTAAGACTTTGAACATAAATGAGTGCTGGCCTTTTCTGCACCAGTGAAATGATCATGTGGTTTTTGATTTGGCTCTATTGATATAGTATATTACATCTATAGATAGCATTTTTACATCTATGTTCATGGGGGAGATTGGCTTGTACTTCTCTTTTTCAGGAACATCTTTCTCTGGTTTTGGTATCAGAATAGTTCGTGCCTCCAGAAATGATTTTTGAATGTTTTCTTTTCAATTTCACTGAAGAGTTTGACGAGGTTTGGGATTTTATCTTCTGTAAATTGCTTGTAGAATTCAGTAGTGAATCCATCAAGACCTGGATTATTCTTTGTCAGTAGATTTTATTATTATACTTTGTATTCATTGACTGTTATTGGGTTTTTGAGACTTCTTCATCTTCTTGATTCTGGTTTGGTAATTTGTACCTTTCTAGGAATCTGTCCATTTCTTCTGTGTCTTCAACTCTGTGAGAGTTAAGATTCTCAAAGTAGCTTATTAATGATTCTCAGAATTTCCACTGCATCTTTGGTAATTTCACCCTTTTCATTCCTTGATGCTTCAGTCTGACTTTTTTTCTTTCCTCTTTCCAATGAGGTTATCTGGGGGCTTAACAATCGTATTTAATATTTTAAAGAAAGAGTTTTTGAATCCTTGATTCTTTATATTGTTTTCTTCATCTTGATTGTGTTAATTTCTACTCTAATCTTTGTACTTTTCTCTCATCTTTGGGCTTCAGATTTGGTTTGCTCATCTTTTTCTAGATACTTGAGGTGCAGCATTAGGGTATGTATTTGTTCCCATTCTGTTTTCTTAATATATGAATTCACAGCTATGAATTTCCCTTCATGAACTGCTTTCATTGCATCCCATATATTTTCATAAGTTGTTCTAGAATTTCTATTGAATTGTATATATTGTTTAATATCTTGTTTAATTTCATCTGCAATTCATTGATTGTTATAGTGGGTGTTGTTTAATATTCATGTGTTTGTAGTGTTTTGTGGTTTCCTTTGTCATTTACTTCCACTTTCATTGCACTTTTGTCAGATAATATGTATGGGATAATTTATTTTCTTGCACATACATAAGCATGACTTATGTAGTAGTATGTGGTCTATTTTGGGAAATGTCTTATGTGCAACTCAAAACATGTGTATTCACAAATAGCTGGATGGAACACTCTGTATATGTCCATTAAGAGTGGCTCAGTTCTGCTAATTCTTTGGTATTTTTTGTCTCCTTGTCCCGTCTTTTTGGGACAAGTGGGTGTTGAGGTCTTCTGTTAATATTGCGGTATTTGGCATTAGATTTTTCATGTCTATTAAAATTTGCCTTACATTGCTCCAGTGTTAGGCGCAAACATATTTATTAGTGTTACAACTTCATCTTGATTTTTTTTTCTCCTAACAAGTATGTAGTGGCCCTCTTTATCTCATTTGATTATTTTTGGTTTGAAGTTGAGACTGACTGTCTGAGAATAGAATTGCTACCCCTGCTTTTTTCTGAGGTGTTGGGGCTTGTAGTATTGTTTTCTGTCCTTTGACTTTCATCCTATGAATTTGTTTATGAGCTAAGTATGTTTCTTTTAAGCAGAATGTTGTTGGATTTTGCTTCTCAATACACTGTGTCAGTCTCTACTATTAACTGGTAAATCAAACCTATTTATATTGATGGTTATAATTAAGATGTATTGCCTTACGCTTAGCATGTGAATTACCTGCTATGGTTTAACTTTGTTTCTCTATTGTCTAATTTTTTCCCTGTTTAGTGAGTTCTTTCTGTTCTTTTTCATGGAGTTCTGGTCATTTTGGTCCCTCTCCAGAATATGCTTTAGAAGTCCCTGTATGTTTGGCTTTCTCATCCTGAAATTCCTTTCTTTTCTTTTTCTTTCTTGCATTTTTTTCTATTTCCTTTTTTATTAATTTTAATAAGAAGTTACAATTTAATAATTTCAAAATTTGTTAGTAGTACATTACCAATAATTGATACAATGCATATTGCTATTCTCATTGTAGTTATACAGGGCAGAGGGTGTAGACATGATAAATTTTCTAATGGCTAACAATAGATTTCTTCTCTTTGATCAGAGAAGGTAATTGTATCCATAGTCAAATGTTCCATAATTGCAGTGGGTTACTGGTGAAACCCGCAATGATGGAAGTTGTTGATTTGAGCCTTTTACAGTTCAGCATACTAAACTACCTTTACATTTTATGCGTCATGTTTAAAATTTTCTGCTGGGTGGTTAAGGGCAAGTTAAAGCAAGATCTGTATAACAAAACATGTAGTTTTCGTATCTCCCAATATTAGTCAAATTCCCTCAGGATTTACTTTGGAACTATGTTCAGTGTTTTGTACAACTGTTGTCAGTGTCAGCTGTCTGGAAGAGTCACAGCCATTGCTTGAATAGTTTGTTCTCTAAGACAAAGTTTTCACTCTAGGTGACTCTCCTTAGGCACACTATATATGTTCAATCACTTTCCTCTGTGGTCTCTTATTCCTCTTGAGCAGAAAATTTAGGAAACCACTGAGTTATAGGATGCTACAGTACAGGTTCTGTTCTGTCCTGAGTCCTCACTGACCTAGAAGAGCTAGGGCAAAAATATTGGCTATCTTCGTAACCCTATTTTTTCTCTAATTTGTGGTCTGTAAACTTACATTTTTAACCCTCCAGAAGAAAAGCTTAGTGATAACAATTACTCTAAAATATAGGTACGTGAGCTTAATATCATTCATTGTCTTTCTCAATATCAAACATCTTAGACTTGGAATTGGTATTTTCCATCAATGACTGATATTCTAATAAATCTCCATCCAATATACACAGAGATATTTAGAAATATAAGCATGTACCAAATTTTAGCCTGTCCATCCTTTGACAATTTTCCTATTCTCTTACTCTCATTAAATACCCTTTTTTGTTTTCCTATAAACCAACCATTTACTTGAGAGAGAGTATAGCAGTATGCAAACGTACTTTCAGTGTTACATATTGCTATCATGAGTGTCAAAAGTCTTTTGAGGTTTCTTAGGACCATTGTCTAATTCATCCTGTGCCTATAAGTGCTTAGTTTTGCTCCTGCTATGTTTCCTCTCTTTTCTGCTTCCAGTCACTTTGCTATTTAACCCTTAAGTATTTAATTTTCATTCAGCTGTGCTATGCCTCCCCGTTTTTATTGCTTCTTTTGAGTTCTTACACTAGAGAGACAATACAATCTTCACACATGTAGGTCTGGTTCATTTCACTTATGAGTATATGTTCAAGATACATCCATTTATATATGAAATCTTCTAGTTTATCATTCTTTATAACTGAGTAAAATTGCATTGTATGAAAATACCACATCTTTTTCAACCATTCTTCATATGATGGGCATTTTGGTTGTTTCCAAGATTTGGCTATGACAAATTGGGCTGCTATAAACATAAGTTCACAGAAATCAACATGGTATGAAGTTTTCAGTTATTCTGGGAAAATTCCAAGTAGGAGGCTAGCTGGATTGAATGGGATTTCCAGCTCTAGTTTTTTAAGGATCTCCCACATTGCTTTCCATAATGGTTGCGCCAGTCTTCATTCCCACCAGCAGTGAAGAAGGGTTCCTTTTTCCCCATAGCCTCTCCAGCATTTTTTGACATTTGATTTCCTTATGGTAGCCATTCTTTCTAGGGTGAGATGGAATCTAAGTGTTGTTTAAATTTGCATTTCATGTATGGCTAACAATGTGGAACATTTCTTCATATATTTGTAGGCTTCTTGAATTTCTTTCTCTGAGAAGTATGTGTTCATTGCACATGCCCATTTCTAGATTGAGTCTTTGAATTTTGGGTTCCTAATGGCTTTTAGATCTTTATAATCTCTAGATAGGAGACCTTTGTCTGAATATTTATTGGTTAAAAAAAAATCATTTAAAACTTTATGGGTTGTCTCTTCACTCTGTTAGTAATTTCTTTTGAGGTCAAAAAATTCTTAGCCACAAGAGCCCCAGTTACTGATTCTTTCAAGTGTCAAACGTGCGTTTTGATTTTTGTCCATGAACTCCTCCTACCCCAATGTTTCAAAGTTTTCTCCCACTTTTTCTTCCAGGAGATTTAGTTTTGCTTTTAATATTTAGACTTTAATCCGTTTGCACTTTATTTTAATGTATGGTGATATACCTGGATCAAGTTTTAGTTTCTGGAATGTAGAGTGCCAGTTTTTATAGAACCATTTATTAAAGAGGCTATCTTTCTGCCAATAAACATGTTTGGCCCCTTTGTTGAAAATAAGGTAGCTGATTGTGTTTGTATTTGCTTCTGCATCTTCTAATCTATTGCACTGACCCTCAGGTCTACTTTTTTGTGAAAACAATGCTGATTTTATCACTGTAGCTTTGTAGTATTACTTTAGGTCAGGAATTGTAATGCCTCCAGCCGTACCTTTATTGCCCAGAATTGTCTTTTCAATTCTGGGTCTTTTTTTGGTTCCAAGTAAATTTTAGGAATGACTTCTCCAGTTCTGTGAGGTATGTCGATGGTATTTGGATAGGAATTGCATTAAATCTGTACAACAATTTAGGGAGTATGGCCATCTTCACAGTGTTGGTTCTTGCTATCCAGGAGCAGGGAATATCTTTCCATTTCCTGAGATCTTCTAAGATCTCTTTTTTCAGAGTACTATAGCTTTCATTGAAAAGGTCTTTTACTTCCTTAGTTAGGTTGATTCCTAAGTATTTCATTTTCTTTGATGCTATCATAAAAGGTACTGTTTCTCTAATTTATCTCTCAGTGTGTTTGTTATCTGTGTAGAGGAATGCCATTGACTTTTGTGTGTTGACTTTGTAACCTGTTATGCTACTGAATTTGTGTATTAATTCTAGTAGCTTGTTGGTAGAGTTTTTGGGGTCTTCCAAATAAATTATCATGTCATCTGCAAATAATGATAATTTAACTTCTTCTTTACCTATTTTTATTCCTTTTATTTCTCTCTCTTGTCTGATGGCTGTCGCTAATGATTCCAGATTTAAATTGAATAGGAATGGTGATAAACGACAACCTTCTCTTGTACCAGATTTGAGAGTAAAAGGCTTCAGTTTTTCCCTATTTACAATTTTTCTAGCTGTTGGATTGTCATATATAGCTGTTATCGGCTTGAGGTAGAGGTCCTCTATTCCAAGTTTCTGCAGGACTTTGAACATAAATGAGTGTGGACTTTGTCAAAAGCCTTTTCTGTATCAGTCGAGACAATCATGTGATTTTTGGCCTTGGTTCTATTGATATAGTGTATTACATTTATAGATTTGCATATATTGAACCATCCTTGCAGGCCTAGGATCAATTCTATCTAATCATGGTGTATAATCTTCTTAATGATTTGCTGTATTCTTGTGGTGAGGATTTTATTGAGAATTTTGCATCTATGTTCATGACAGAAATTGGCCTGTGGTTCTCTTTTTTAGTTGCATCTTTTTCTGTTTTTGGTATCAGTGTAATACTTGCTTTCTAGGAATGATTTTGGAAGGATTGCTTTTCTTTTTCAATTTCATTGAAGGGTTTTACGAGTATTGGGCTTATATCTTCTATAAATATCTTGTAGAATTCAGTAGTTAATCCATCAGGTCCTGGGCTTTTCTTTGTCAGTAGGCTTTTTATTACATTTTGTATTTCATTGGTTATTATTGGGTTGTTGAGAGCTCTTATATCTTCTTGATTCAGTTTTTGTAATTTATACTTTTCTAGGAATCTGTTCATTTCTTCTGTATCTTCAATCCTGTGAGAGTAAAGATTCTCAAAGTAGCTATTTATGATCCTCTTCATCTTTGCTGTATCTGTAGTAATTTCACCCTTTTCGATCATTATTGCTGGAATTTGCGTCCTTTTCTTTCCTCTTTTGATTAGGTAGGGGCTTATCAATTTTTTAAGCTTTCAAAGAACCAGCTTTTTCACTCATTAATTCTTTGTATTCTTTGCTTTGTCTCAATTGAATTGATATCTGGTCTATTCTTTGCAATTTCCTTCCGACTTTGGGCTTTTGATTTCGTTTGCTGTTCAGTTTCTAGTCGGTTTAGGTACTGCATTAGAATGTTTATTTCTTCTCATTCTGTCTTCTTAATGTGTGAGTTCAGAGCTATACCTTTCCCTACAAGAATTTCTTTCACAGAGCTAGATTGGTGAGATGAGCTTTAGGAGGCTCAGATTCAATAGCCTCCAACGTCACAAGCTTCACTGGTGGCACACTGCAATTGCAAAACCTTTGATTGTATATGTATCTGCTTCCTTTTAGTCCAAAGAGAAGTATATTCTTTCCTGTTTTTTTTCTTTCTTTCTTTCTTTTTTCTATGCAACATTAATAGAGAGGTGGGTCATGCCCACACACTGTACTCTATAGAATGATTGTGAGGACAATATGCAATATGTCAACTTTCAAAGAAAAAAAGGGGGAAAAGAAAAAAAAAGTAATGTGGATTTAGAAAGGTTAATGTTTAGTTGTTTGATCAATCTTATATACCTATATGTATTAATCTAAACTGATCCAATGATGAAAATATGTAATATAACCATTGTTAAATTTAAACAAT
>PVJA010018320.1:0-32910 GCA_004027025.1 Myocastor coypus | reverse complement strand
AGAACACTAATCCTATCAAATGAGAGCTCAGCAGTATTCCTCGAAGGCTCTGTCTGCAAATAATTCACATTGCAGATAAGAGCTCCAAAATATGGTTTTGAGGTATTGGTGGAGCATACATAATTCAGCCTGTAGCTGAGCTGCTTAGATTCTTAGATACTTAGATTGCATGCTTAGACGTAAGTTCTGTGGGATATTACGCAACCTATCCACTGCTCTAGTTAGCATATTTTCAATAACAGAATTTCCAGTTGGTTCTTACTTATGGAAGATACTATTGCTTAGAAGAAGCATTGTCTTTCTTTACTTTTTCAATCATGGTTGTCTTCAGTTCCTATATATTTGGAATAGACGTGGCTACAAAGTCTGACATCTAGACCCCTGCCTGTGCAGTTCCTTTTCAGGTCTTACTTTCCTATTGATTTTGAATGCCTCATACATTCTGTAATTAAAAGCTAGATAATTCAGATAAACAATGTTTCGCAACAACTCTGGAGGCCAGGGCTTACGTTAGTTACTTAGGTTGGCACTGGCTGTTGCATGAGCTGGTGAGTGATTTAGCTGAGCTCTTTCATCATCTGTTTTCCTGAAGTGAGATTCTGTGATGTCAATCATCAGAGAGCGCATCTTTAAATTGCTAGAGTGGAGTTCTTTATAACTGTCTCTTTCCTAACTTGTCCAGATTATGCTCACTAATTCGCTGCTGGTTATTTTATTAGTTTTGACAGTGTTCTGATCAGTTCATCATTCCATGCCAGCATCCAGTAGAATTTGGCCCCTCTTCATGAGGAGCTTTTACAATCAATCTTTAACCTTTGCTCTGATCCCAACACAGCGCTTGTCAGCTGCCTCTTCTGGGTTTCCGTGGTAAACTCTGGCCAAGGCTTTTTCCTTCTTGCTCTCCTGGAGTTATAATTTCCCGATCAGCACCAAAGTCAGCACTGCTGTGAAGCACACCCTGGACTTGAACTTCTCTGTAATGAGCCCCAGGTAAAGGCAAATCTCTTGGACAAGGCCTGAGAACTTACTGTTATTATGCCCTGCCTCAGCCTTGAGCACCCCCTTGGAGCCACTGCTGCAGAGCTCTAGAAATGCCTGAGACCTGGGCTCCTCCTATGAAGTAACATATGCGTTGCGTGGCTGGGGCACTGGCAGAAGTGACTCCACTGGCATTCGTTTGCTTCTCCCACTGTGAGGCCTCAGGAATGACCCACAATGAGCAGTGTGCCTGCCTCTGGTTGCACTGCAGGCCAAGACAGAGCCGCACGCTGATCCTCAGCAGTACTCACTGTCCTGCTTTCCGCAGTCACATCACAGCCCTCTCCGAGGGCTGCAGTGACAAGGTCCATTGCTTTGGAGCACATATGTGCAGAGTGAAGCTTCTGGTTTGGAGGGCAAGCTATGGTTGGGCTGTTGGCGCTCTAACTAAGATTTTCAGTAGTTCCTTGAGTCGATGTTAGTCCACTTGTCATTTATGCACACAATGATTTAAATGTCTTTGTATGTGCTTGAACAAGTTGTACTAGTTCTCACTGTTTCACAAAGGAGCAGGTTCATGGAATTCTTATACCATTCTACACATGGAACTAAAGGCTCTCATCCTGTTTGCTGCTGATATGATAAAGTACTCAAGGATGGATATTTTACAAAGACAGGAGACTTGTTCAGTTTATAGTTTCAGAGTCTAAAATGCCAAATAAAGCAGGCCCTATCTGAGGGCAAGAGACTCATGACAGGTGGCTTCAGAACATGCAGGGCCAGACTTACCCTCCTTAGGGCAACCAATTCTCATGGAAACTTCTCAGGGTCCTGTGAGAGCTGCAGTAATCAACCTCTCCCCAGGGTGATGCCCCTCAGTGACCTAGTTACCTTTCAGGGGACCCTACCTTATATAAGTCCTCTGTGGCTTGCACTGCATTGTGCTGTCACCCAGTTAACATTGAGGCCCTTTGCAGAAAGGGTATTTAAAAAAAAAACATTTGGTGTAAGTGAAGAATCAAGCTCCCAACACATGAGTCTTTGGTAGGCACATAAGCCATATAGGTAACTATTTTTATTGTCTCTAATTCTTTCTTCTTTTCTTTTTTCTAAAAATCTAAGACAATTTCAGGTATGCCAAGAAACTTCAGCTAATTTCCCTAAATCACTATTATGCATCATTTTTCTCAACTGAAAGCCTGTGTCTAAAAAAAATTTTTTTTCTTTAAATGGAATTTAAGGTACTACATTGGAAATCTAAGTTAAGCATTAACTTTTCTTGCATTCTTTTATGTATTTGATACAGGGTCTCCACTATGCAGCTTGGACTTATAGTGATCCTCCTGTTTTCAGCCTCTCCTGTGCTGGGATTATAGGCATGTGCCGCTACACTGGGACTCGGTCACTGGCTCAGTGTGCCCCAGGGCAGGGCTGGCATGGGATGTGGGACCAGAGATCAAGCTCTAGCCCCTGCGCTTGTCAGAGAAGGCATTTAGTCTGTTGATCTATCTCCCCAGCCCTTTCCCATCCTACAAACAGGTAAAACTGTCTTGTTAGGCACAGTGGTACACATCTGCTATCCCAGCTTTCTGGGAAGGTGAGACAGGAAGATTGCAAGTTTCAGCCCAGCAAAGGCAGCTTAATGTCTTCAGAACACCCTCCATCAAAAATAAAAATAATAAAAAGCCTAGGAATGTTGCTCAGTGCATAGGTCTTCAGTTCAGTCTCCAGAGCTCCAAAAGAAGAAAAGGTGATTTTTTTTCTTCAAGCAATTGATTAGCTAAGTAGGAGAAAACTCCTATTGGAAGGAAGCATCCATAAGGAAGCACAAAATAGTAGGCAACACGTGCCATTGTGTCATCTGAAAATGTATCATGATTTCATTTGTAAACTAGGCTTTTAACAAATGCATTGTGATACACAGACATAGATACATTGCCATCTGTCATGGTGTAAAACAAAGAGTCCGCATGAAATCAATACTAATCCCCTTTTTTGCTATGTTACTATAAACAAACATTTTGGAGCAGAAGGCTCCTCAAATATAAAGATAGAATGATTTTTCTATAAAAGTAAGCTCTGCCTTCATATTTGTAAATATGTCAAATTTTGCCAACTTTTATGACATGCATTTTACAATATCTCATGAATGAAATAGGATTAGTAAGGCGTTTGTAACCTAACTTGCTAGCGTTATTGTAGCTATCATATTCCTTAGACTCTTCCATTCTTCTCATGGTAAAATCATGTCTTCCCATCAAATGCTGATGTGCAGCCTTCAGTACTACCTACCACGCCTGTCCCAAACCTATCCACACCCCTCTAGGATTAACTAGTGTTGACTTCCACTTGCCAGGCGATGGCAGCAGAGTACCATGAATCAATCACTGCCCTCAGCCTAGGTGTGGAATGGTGGGATGAATTTAAATCTGCAATGTGAATTCCAGCCATATTGTGCCAAAAAAGGATGTTATTTCAGAAAGAGGCCACTAGGTCTTATGTGTTTAAAAGTCATCATAGAATTTGGCAACCAGGACAACTCCTTTTCAAACAGGACTTAAGAATTTTCCAATAAGGGACAAAACAAAAAAATGTGGAATTTGAATTAGGACAAATTTCAAGTAGACTATTTTATGATTTGAAGCAGAGGAAGGGTATCCCCCATTTACTCCCTTCAAATAATTATCTCTTTACTGGACTCGTTAGATTTTCTTGTGCCTGCCAATTCCTCTTTCATTAATATACTCAGTGAGAACTCAGAGGACTTGAATTGTGTCCACAGCCACTAAACTGGTTAGCCCTGGTTTAATAAAGATGTATTACTTTTTGGGGTCTCAGTGTAATTATCTCAAAAAATATGGAAGTCTACATTATCTCTACAACTCTTTCGAATTAGGATGTTCTATGATTCTAATACCTCTTTCTTTGATTACTTCTAGTTGTCTAAACTAGAACTACACTAATGGTGTTCTATTTAAATTCATAATATAATACTATAGATACACAGCCGGGATTCCAAATTGGCCAGTTCTTATCTGTGTTATTTTAATTACTTACATTCTAAGTGTGCTTCATATTTTCAAAGTGTCCACAACATTACATACTTTAAACAGCTAAATTAAACATTAATACATAAAGAACATACAAATTGATTATCATGAAGGAAATACAGATAAATAGGAATAGGAGGAATAGATATTCTTAGCAGATTATTCTTACTTCTACCCGTGCCCTGTAGTATTTGAGGTTCTAAGCATGAACACCATTTCACTAGTCTTCAGGGTGGCAGGAATAATTGCTTTTTGGCCCTTTTGCTTAATGAAACTAGAGTAGTTATTGAGCAGGTACTTTCTTAGCCCCAACCAGATATTCGCCATCTGCTGTTTCATGACTGTAGTTTCTAAAGACCAAGATTTTAGAATGCCGGTCCTCAACCAGTGTAGAGTGGAGCTTATCCGATTCTTTTCTGTGATGGGTAAGAGAGAAGTGGTGCTTTGGAAATGACCCTTCAGAAAGATACATCCAAATCCTTCTAATTCTCATTCCCTGTTTTAGAGACCTTATTAAAATGCTAATATTCTGTTGAGAAGGAGCCACCGCTAAAGCAAAGAATTGCAAAGAGGAAATTGAGGAGAGGGTGTGAAAGAAATTAGGAAAAGAAAAAAATTGATAAGAAATTATTTGAATGGGCAGCTCAAGTGTTGGATGTATTTATAGGTTTATCTTCACAGTTTATTTCTAGCTTGACCCTAATTCACTTTTTTACATAAATATATAATATATTCAACTCTTTAAGAATCGCCTAGCCCCTCCCCGCTCAGGAGGACAGTGCCACGCTCACAAAGGTGAAATGCAGCCAACTACCTTGATGAACTCTCCAACTGCACAGCTCCACCAGGCACACCTGTGCAGCCACAGCCCTCTTGTCAGGTGGGAGCTATGCTGGGCTCCCCTCAGGACTCCTGTTATTCTCTAAGACAGGAGCAAGGGATTGTAACTCCAGTAAAGTCTAGTGAAAATGAAAGCAACTTGGTAACAAGTCCACAGAGACTATAGATAAATATCTCTATTCTTATGTGTCTAACAGTCACAAGGCATTCTTTCAGCAGCACAGTTTTGTCCTTATTCTGATGACTGTAGCAGCTTCCCACTTGATTTCCCTGGTACTGGTCTCTTATAGTGCCATCCCAGGCGATTTTCATCCCTGTGATAATTTCCATGATGTTCCGATCATAGATGGATACATACACATATTCAGGATTTCTCACAAATTATGGTGAAAGTTTAAATTAAAAATCATTGCAGTAAAAGACACAGTACCCTGAATCTCCTTCAAAGTCCTACCACTTGCTTCAGCTGTACTTATTGAGGCAGTTTTGACAATCCTCTTTTCTTAATATCTGTAGTTGTGTTGTTGTGGCTGCCTCAGTGTTCTGAATCAATTCAGAAAAGCTGCCCTTTGTGATCATTCAGATATTAGGGATGAGCCAGAAGTCTCGTGGTACCAAGTCTCATGATACAGTGGGTGACGACTATAATGTTTTTAACAAACCCATTTTTATTGGATGAAAGTAGCAGCATGAACTGCATGGCTAATCACACCTCAAAAGATAGAAAAGAGAACTTCCAAAGCTGCTTTTGAAAGTGACAAGAATGGTGGGCAGAGAGTGTGTGAAGTAGGAGGGGATTTGGGGGAGGAAGGTTAATATCAATGTGAATTTTATTGAAATAATTTTGTTTCGTCTAAATCACCATGTTTTTGATCAATGTGTGTGTGCATGTGTGTGTGTGTGTGTGTGTGTGTGTGTGTGTAAGCAGGTGTGTGTTTCCTCTACTCTGTGGTTTGGTGTGCAGCACTGCTGCTTCTTAAGCTCCTAAAACAAGTTGCTCTTATACAGATTGTGTGATGTCATCTGTAGGTATGTCATGCTGATTGGTCAATTACTAAATCTGTGCATCACTGGATTGACTGAACTATTAGCAATTGGAGCAGATTCAGGATTATCTAAGAAAAAAAATATGCATTGTTTTCATTCATTTGAAATGAGATTTCTCGAAGGAAGTAGGAAAAGGTGGAATTGCTTCTCTCCATATGGAAATCATACCTGAGGCAGGCCCTGTCATAGAGTCCTATCACATATACCAGCAAAGTAAATGTGTTCTGTTGCCTTTTAAAAAGTCATTTCTAAAACTAAAAGATACTCAAAACTGCTGACCATGTATGCAAAGACGTTTATATCTTTCACAGATATAGGCACTTTTCCATATCTAATGTTTTATTCAGAAATCTTCAGGATGTCCACTAGAAGTTAGAGTAAGCAATGGCAAATCATTAACAGTCCATCCAAAGTGTTAAGCAAAAGTCCATTCCAAATTTACTGACTTAAAATATGAGAAAATAATTACTTGCACACTATTATCTACAGCTAGACGATAGATTTGAGAGTTAAAATTAGAGATTAATAAAACTAAATGAAATATGAGACAATTCAAATGTTTAGCTACCATTTTTAGGCAGGAAATTTGTCTTCTTGTTGATTCTTTACTTTTTTCCTCAAGTGTTTGAAGCAGTGTTGAAGTTGGGGTCAAGGGTAACAATACTGCAACTTCTTGATCTGCCTGCAAATGTCTGCAGCCTGCAAATTCTGATAGACTTCTTTTTGAGGATCATCAGAATGACTGAATATAGGGTTGAAAAGAATGGAAAGAGACCATCTATGCCCATGCATCTTCGCCCTTCAGTAAGTGCCTAGCTAGACACTTGGCCAGTCTCCACCAAGTCTGCACATATTTCTCTTAGGAAAACTACCAAAATTACAAAACTCACTGATGTGTTTTCATAGGAGTGTTTAATAATGACACAGGGAGGGCAGGCCTAATAGCTCAGCAGACTAAAGCACCTGCTTAGGCAGAGCGCAGTGGCCAGAGTTTAATCCCTGGCATGCCACCAGGGTGCACAGAGATGGCAATTGAAACTAGGCGTGATGATGTGCACCTGCAATCCCTGTGCTCGGGATGCTGAAAATAGGAGGATCACTGCAAGGCCAATCTATGTAGTGAGACCCTAGAGACACTGTCCTAAATCAAAAAAAAAAAGAAAGAAAGAAAGAAAGGAAGGAAGGAAGGAAGGAAGGAAAGAAGAGAGGAGAGAGAAAGGAAGGAAGAAAAGAAGAAAGAAAGAAAGAAAGAAAGGAGAAAGAAAGAAAGAAAGAAAGAAAGAAAGAAAGAAAGAAAGAAAGAAAGAAAGAAAGAAAGAAAGAAAGAAAAGAAAGAAAGAAAACACTGGAGGCTTCCAGTAGTTCTACTGTTTCAAGGCCGGTTTGGCCATGATGTCTGTTACATTTCAGAACTCAGCTTCCATCCCTTGTTCTGAACTAGCCAGCCTGAAGGACTGACAGCTTATAACACTATTAGTGTTTTGTCTAGTCTTTCTTGAGAGCTCAGCTTCCTAATCCACTCCTGACAGGATAAAAGGAAACATGAGGCAGCCTGAACCCCGCCCCCCTTGCCTCCACCTATAAGTCAAGGTTCGGAAGATTACAAGTAGAGAGCCTTCTCACCTGGATTACACAATCAGTATCAATTAAGAAAAAAAAAAAATCGCTAGTCCACAGGATGTTCCTCATTTATAACTGTTTTGATTAGGTTGAGATCTTTGATGGATTAGAAAGGTTCAAAAAGAATTACCTCAAAAACTGTGATATCAAAGTGTCTCTGTGCCTCTTCCTACCTGCCATTATTCAGAATGAGGTGTTATGTGAGTTTAAAGGTTTATTGAGTAGAAACTCCCCATACTGACTAGAAGTATAGAAATGACAGCTATAACCAGAAGAAAGGTCCTTATCTTCTTTATCCACTTAAGTGGGGAAAGGCAGAGGAATAGAGGTTATGACAATCTAACCCTGTCCCTCTCCTTGGAAACTGCTGCCCAGGCCACTTCTCCACCTCTGACCATTTGCTCACCATGTTTTACAAGCATTCAATGCAGATCTTTAAAGACTGAGTGAGAAATCTTAAAATGCCAAAACATTTCTCAGCATGTGATTTTGAATCCCATCATCAAATGCCAATTCTTATTGACTGACATTGGCTTCCAACTCCCACTGCTGGAAAAGTGTTCTTGGGTTGAATCAGAGTTTCAGAAAATGAAAGGCAGGCTGAACACCAACATATACATGCAGAAAGAGGTAACTGCCTGCATGTAACATTTTTTCCCTTCTTGAAACAGATTTATCATACTCACTCCACCCCAAATCTCAAGCATGTTTTATCTCTCCTTATAATTCTTCAAAGTCATTATATTATCTCCATTTCACAAAAGATAAAATTACTTGCTTTTTTATTATTTCCAGTTTTAACAATTCCCAAATGTTTTGATATACATCCCTGGAAAGAAGAGATTCTTCAGAGTTCACAATTAATGGTAAAGAGACCCTTACAGGAAAGTTAAAGTATGAGCTAGTGATGTCCAGGGAAAATGAGGCTCAAGCTGACCAGCACATATGGGAGAGAGACGAGACTTATGTAGCACTGCTTCCTTAGTGTTCTGTGGTGTCTCCAGACCACGCTGATCATGGGAAGGATCCTAAGATGTTGCCCTCACAAAGAGACAGAAGGGCAGGCTGAGGGAGGTGCAGAGGTAGCTCAGCAGGTATTTATTTTCACATGCCATATAGATTCTAAGTCCTCAGATTCTAATCTTAGTGAAGGATGTTCAAATTTGCTGCACTAGACTAATTTGTAGCTAAAGATTCTCATTCCCTTTCTAGACAAGAGACTGCAAATACCTGAGTCAACAGGAATAGCTCATAGTTCGCTCGTGAAGAGTCCGTGCCCACCCACTAACTGTGCTGTGCTACTGCAGGGACAGCGATAATGGCCATGAAGAGCAACAAAAAGGAACTATCTGGTACAGGGAAGCAGGAATCTTTTACAAGTGGATGTGAAAGCACTTTAAGCTACTCAAGCTTTGCTGCCAGGTAAGAGCCTCAGAGAAGCTTGAAAACACTGTGGTCTTCAGCAAATCACTCAGCAGAAAAAATTCTCACTTAAACCAGAACATTTGCTTTATTAGTTCCTACATAGACCAGTTGAACCAGTCCTCATCAAAATCAATTCCTCTCTTCCCTTCCTACAATTAGCCAAGCAAATTTCTCTCCTCACCAGTTGTTCTGTTCACCTGTACCCATTACAACCAAAACTTAAGTGAACCAAGTTTCTTTCACCTCATCCTTATGCATGCTGGAAATCAGGGTTGAGGCTGAGTTTTACAGATTCCTGTATGGCTTTTCTATGATTAATACATCATCTATTTCCTGTAGGTTGATGTTGAGATTGCCTGGGTCTTTGCATCTGAAAACTGGTATCAACAAATCCTTCATCCCCTGCTCTCTCTCTTTCACAGCTCTATAGTAGGAGGGTGGCTGTCAGACAGTGAAGTGTGTATGTTAGTAAGCACTCATTAAATGCCTCTAATTATTTAGTTATTTCAATAGTCAGGTTTTATGTCCTGGAAATGAATGAAATTGAGGTCAATTAGTTTAATGCTTTCCAAGGGCATGGATTCTGAAATAAGTCCTTTTGTTCATCTTGTTTGTGATTTAATTTACCAGTTTCTTTTAACCTGTAAAGAATCATACTCCTGTTTAACTGAGAGCTCTGGATCTGTAGGTCCAGTTAACAGAGGTTATACTACATATTAGCCACAGATAGGGTGGGCATCAAAAGTCTGAGACTCAAAAATGCCACCCCTTTATAGCTGCCCTCTCTAGAAGGACTGCACAGGTCTAGGATGTATATACTCTCTGCCCTCCCTTGCCTTCCATTCCAGATTTCCTGAGAATAGATGGGATACTTTATGAGAAATGACTAAGAAGTTGAAGGAAAGGTTGCAAGAAATCTCAGTGTAAACTTAGCCTATTTCCAACAACTAAATAACTACCAACTAGCATTGGGATTTGTATAGCTTTCCCTTTAAAAACTCTTGCTAAGTAAGTGTTCATTGTGTAACCTCTATGCTAATTTAGTACTAGGCCATATGCTTTTGTAGATACGGAAATCATGTTTAAGCCTCTATGCAACCCAGTCCAATAAAAAGATGAATCCCTATACAATAGATAAAATAGTGAATAAGCACTATATTGATGGAAGTAGAGGAAGGTCGAAGGAGACAGAGGCTGGTGTGTGACAGCTTACCTCAAAAAGTTTCCTGTGGAAATGAAATTTGGAGAGGTGAGAGACAGGGGAAACTTAAACTCCTGTGAGCAGCACAACACGAACAGGGCCTCGAGAAATGTGGCACCTCCTGCTCAGCATTGAGGCAGCGTGAGTAGAGGGTTGTGAGAAGTAACACCTCATGTTTCTCAAGAACACATTCTTGGCTATTGGTCTTGTGCCTGTGTGTGTCTTGGTACATTATGTTTATGTTAATGCAAAGTTGTTACAAAAACATAATTCAAATTTCAAAGTTGTTTTGAGGAAATGAAGACAACATATGTGATAACACATAAAGTGGTCCAATCATGACTGATTTCATGAATTCTTTCTCATGTCTTCTCTATGATAATGGAGGACTGACTGGTTAGCCATGAACAACCAGGAGCCATGAAAATTCTTGGACATAGAGCCATTCAATTTTCTTGGCTTTCCCCATTATTTTAACACAGCCATAAAACCAAACTAGCTTAACTTCCTAGTATTTCCTCATTGCTTTCAATTTTTCAATTGTCTATGGTAAGAAAGGAAAGGATGTGAAGTAGACATTTAAGCAGAGATTAGGCCATGGCACTGGCAATCTGCAAACCTGGCTGATCTCCTTAGGTCTCATTGACTGTCTCTGGATACTCTTTGAAATCCATCAAAGCCCACAAGCCAGATAGTCTTTAAAGCTGCCTCTTTTGTCCCGTGGTTATAATTAACCATAGTTATTCACAATTCACAAATATTAAATGAAAAATTCCAGAAATAAAGTTCATAAATTTTAGATAATTCATTTTAGATGTTGTTATAATGGTTCTATTTGTTTATTAGTTTTAATCTCTTACTACATCTAATTGCAAATCAAACTTTTTCACAGTCATGTATGCAGAGAGAAAAGGCATTAGTGTGTATGAGGCTTTGCACTATCTGTGTTTCTGTGTGTCCACTGGGAGTCTGAGCCCATCCTAAGGGAGGACTGCTATGTCTACTTTAATAGATAAGTGCTATTGGAGGATGGATTTCTCTGGTTTGATTTTCAGGGCAAGAATAATTCCTGACACCAGATTAACAAACATGTATCTTTGGGAACAGTGAATGTAAAATAGACTAGATGGCTTAATAGAGACAAGTAGGAATTATTGGGGGGAAATGTAAAATGCATGGTGGGTACTATCTATGATTATTTTTGAGTTACACTCACATCCCCAAACCACAATACTATTTATATTTTTGCTGACAACAGGCTCAGCGCTATTAAAGAAGAAATCTTCTGGCCCCCGGGGGTTTCCCAATCAGTTTAGAAGCTGCTGGCTTCTATTCTTCTAGCACTATAGACAGCTCTAACTTACACACAGGCTACAGACCAACATTTCATGTGTCCTCGATTTCTTTCTTCTCCCACAGACTAAGCAGGGTTATAAATAGTAGTTAGGCTCTCAGACATATACACAGAGGACTAGTTAATAGGTGAAACTTAACCGTACGCTTGTTGATAAATGAGTAAACAAACACTACCTCTACTTAATTGAAGGCTCTGTCCTTAAATCAAGGGTGCATGTGATATGAGAAAGAGAAGGTGTTTCCAACTTTTCAGAAAGATGAAGTGAGCCTTGTGCAAATGTTTCTCATGAACCAAGGTCAGTGAGGACTCAGGACATAAGAGAACCTGTGCTGTAACATCCTGTAACTCAGGGATGTCCCAAATTTTCTGGTCAAGGAGATTATGAGACATTAGAGCAGCGGTTCTCAACCTATGGGTCTTGACCCCAGCGGGGTTCGAATGACCAAAACACGGGGGTCACCTAAAGCCATCGGAAATCATAACTGTAGCAAAATTATAGTTTTGAAGCAGCCACCAAAATTATTTTTTGCTTTGGGGTCACTGCAACATGAGGAACTGTATTGCAGGGTCACAGCATTAGAAAGGTTGAGAAACACTGCCTTAGAGAAAAGGGATAAATGAAGTGTAGTGTGTCTAGGAGAGTCACCTGGGGAGAAAACATTCTCTCAGGCTTCCACAGAAAGCAGACTGGTCAAGCAATGGCCCTGACTCTTCCCAATGGCTGACACTGACAAGAGTTCTACAAAGCAGTATACATGGTTCCAAAGTTAATTCTGAGGGGATCTGACCTTGGAAGATACAAAAGATGAACGTTTTGTTATACAGGTCTTGCTTTAACTTGCTCTTGATCACAGCGGAAAAGCTTAATTACTAGGCATAAAATGCAGAGTTAGATTAGTAGGATGAGCTGTAAGAGGCTTAAATCAATGGCCTTCAACATTGCCAGTTTCACCAATAACCCAACGCAATTATGGAACAGTGGACTATGTATACAACTACTTCCTCTCAGTTCAAAGAGAAGAAATTTTTTATTTCCTTACCAATATCAATTAGCCATATCTATGCCCTGTGCTCTGTATAACTACTATGAGAACAACAATATGCAATGTGTCAATTGTGAATGTACTACTAACATGTTTTAAAACTATCATATTGTTATTTCTTAATAAAAGTAATAAAAAATAAAATAAAACAACTTAAAAAAAAAAAACGTTTCTGATGGAGGCATCCATGAGCTCCTAGGACCCCTTGCTTCATCTTTCCGTTCCTTTACTATGATCATTTATCTTTGGATGAGCTCAGGAGAGTTCTGCACATTTTACCTGTTGGTCAGTTATTTAAGATTCTGTGCCTCTTTTCTCCTGAGATTCACTTCTTTAGTAAAGCTGATTTTAATTAGAAAATAAAAAAGCTTAATGTACAACTGTTCCATATTATTTGTAACTGACTGATGGCACCATAACCACTCTAAATTATTTATGTCTAAAAACTAAACTCAAGTAGATATTGAAAGATGCCTAACTACTGAATTATGCCAGATAGAAATTTCCAAGCAGTTTGTGATAGACCTGGACCAGGAGAGGATACCATAGCAAGGTGTGTCTTGTTGGAGCTATTAGTCTGGAAATCCTGTCTTTAAGTCTGCTTACGTAGACTTACAGATCTAAAACTAAATCCAAACTCTTTCTTACCTGGCCTCTCTTCTCCAGAGTCTTAGTGACACTTACGAATGAGGCCATGTTCACTATCAACTTATATCCTTTTAGAGCTATCATGGATCATGCACACTATTTTTTCTGTTTCACATTCTTCAATGAGGCTAAGCTCTTTAAAGAGCAAGCAGTACATCAACTGCAGGCACAAACCATAGCTCCAAAAGCTGACTTGTGCCCGTGATCATCTTCTTTATCCTTTAAGCTTCCATCTGTTTATCTGTGAGATGCAGATAATACTAGAATCTGAACAATTAAAACTTTGTGAGTATTGCATTTTAAGAGACAGATTAAGTTCTTTCAAAGTACCTTATATGTCGTTAAATACAGCAGGCTAAAAAGTTTGAGGTTGCTATGGATGTGGGCGTATCCTTCCTTTTCCCATCGTTATCTTTCTGGCTTGTAGATGCTTAAGCTTTTTCAATTAGTTTCTATCACATTTGTAAGAGGAGCATATGATTATAGTTCAAGATCTCTTAGACCTTGCTCAGCACGTACCATATCTCAAAGCCTGTTGGCTGATGGGACATGTGATCATGGGACAAGAACCTCTGCAGAGGGGCTTTGGAACATGGAAGCCTTCCTGTGATTTGCACCCTTCCTTAGAACCCCTTTGTAGGCAGCTCTAACTCCATCCTTTTCCATTTCTACATGGTTTCCAGCATTCCTGAGCACAGTATAGCACACTCAAAAGGACTGCTGAATATAAGCTCTGCTGGTCAGAAACATGCTACCATGTGGTACACTGAGCATGGGGTCTCTCTCTCCCTCTCTCTCCCTCTCTCTCTCTCTCTCTCTCTCTCTCTCTCTCTCTCTCTCTCTCTCTCTCTCACACACACACACACACACACACACATTTTCTTTACCAGAGAAAAATCCTTCTTTTCTGTCCAGCCACTCTTGTGCCCAACCCTACATAATTCATACCAGGCATGACTCTGAAGCATCTGTCCCTGTGACTTTTCACTTTTGTAACCCTCCACTGCAAACACTGTTTTGTTAAGAAAGGAAGCTAGACCTTTCCTCCTTTTCACCTCTGCTCACACATGCTACTGAAATCTGTGCCCCACAGGGCCCATCAGGAGAGCTATAATCCTCGGCCTCTGCGATGCCTGAGGACCAGCTCTAGGGCCTATCAACAGGCAGAAAAGGTGAAACATACCTTATCGCACATGACTCTCCTTCATTTTCCATCTCATATCTCAGGTCTGTACAGAAACCAGATTATTTGAGCAGTTACTTTACTCAGTTTTTTCATATTAAAATTTAAAACTATGTTTCTTCTAGATAAGCCTTGTCTTTTCTATTTAAGCATCACAAGATCCAGTCAAAGCTTTATTTGATTCTAGCATTCACATGTATTTACTATGTGTGCCTTTTCTGTAGCATTTCAAGTTGTGCGCTAGAAATTCAGTCTCCTAGTTACTATGGCATAGTCAGCACTTCATCTCTAGTTTCCTTTGCCAAGAGTCCAAATAGCCCTTCTGTTTCTGGCCCATTAGCTTCCTATCTGATATTCCAGGAATTCTGAAGGTATTTTCCTCATTTTATTTGTCATTGTCATTTGGGATCCACTAGAATAACTATCAGAAATGTATACCTGCCATGAAGTTTAATGAGTATCTTCAAGAAGTCTCATACCAAGACCAAAGAAAGCAACAGTGTGCTATGTACAGATATGAAAGTAGAATAGCACTAGGGAAAGATCTAAACATATACACTTAGAAATAGTATTTTTAATCACAATGGATCTGAATTCCAAAGCAACTGATTTTTTCTGGCAGATAATAAGTGGATAAAACCTGGGAAAGAATGTGATCATTTCTTTTAGATTGTGTAACTACTTTTCTCATTTTCATGTGGTATATACAGGCAAAGATAAGTTTTCTGAGAAGCAAAGTGCCACAACCAAAGCAAAATATATAGCGATAATTCACTGAACATATATGGACTAAATTAATTCTTCATACTAACAAATAACATTTTATTATTGTTGCTTGAACAAGCAAACAAAATAGTCTCTAGTTTCATGACAGCATCATAGCTGTACCAGAGACTGAAAATACGGTCTGTTTCCTTAGTTACTCTTCTTTTTAAAACCCCATCCACCTTTCTAAGCTGTCATAAAGCAGGGACAAAAGCACTTCTTAAACCTCTCCATGAATCTGTGGACAGGTCTTAAGAAAAAGATACTCAAATCCCCCTAGGAAACTTGAGTATGGAAATTTGCATTGATTTGGCTGTGTAGTAAGATGAGGAAGTAGCTCTCACAACACGGGACTGAAAATCGCACAGGGGAGACTGATTGTCTGCTGTGTGTATGGATTTATTCAGACAAAGAGTTCATATTTGCATGCTTTCATCCTTCATCTCAGCTACAGTCTCCTCAAAGGAAGGGATGGGACCTTGTCTGGTCATCTTAGTAGGACAAAATGAAGATTGTAGAGAGCTTAGTTACCATTTCTAAGGATTTTTGTTTTCTTTTGTATTTTAGGGAAGAGTCTACAGGGTGTTCAAGATCTCACTACTAGATCAGACTCATAGAGATCTGCCTGTTTACAGCTTACCAAGATCTGAGATTATAGGCTCGCACCACCATGCCCGTTCTCAATTGAAGTCTCAGTGTGCCCCAGGGGCGGAGCACACAGGGTGATCAGAATAGAACCCTGGCCCCTGCACTTGCTTGCAGGCACTTCAATCCACTGAGCTATTTTACCGGCCCATCTAAGGAAAATGTTTTCAAGGCTAGAGATGGGAGGTATACGGTTTTTAAAAATGCAAAGTAGATAAATGACTTTTGTTTTGTCTTCTTTGCCTCTGTGTGATACCTCACCATCTTCTTCCTAAGGGGTTCAAGTGTCACTTATTTAATTTCTCATCCAGCATCTACTACTGATTATTCATTTGAGAAAAAAACCAAAAATATTATATTATAACCCTTCTATGCTACTGAGCTTTCTTTGTAGATCAAGGGCTTTAGTTAAGGAACAAAGCATTAAGTGAGAAATTTTAGACATCAAATACATGATTTTCAATGATATTCAGGAAAGACTTCTTACATAAATCTATAGTAACTCATCCATGAGACCCTCTGCCTGACATGATGTGCTGGGTTTTAGAGTTCAGAAACAGCCCTAAGAGGAAAGACACCAAGCCCGATGGCTGTGCCAAAAGATCCAGAAGTGAGTCAGGTAGCGTCTGCTCTCAGCTCTGTGATTTTCATGCAATCTGACCATGGCCACTCCTGTCCTGTGACTTAGATTCACCCACTGTAAAGAAAATGATATTAATTGCATAAGGCCAGCAATGGGAGACAGCGTAAGACTTCTAGGGATATTCCTATCATTCCACAAATGTTGTTATTTTTACCCAGAATGAGGTTGTCCCACAAAATAACTGAACCCACGTTCTTGGTGGATCACCTCATAGCAGCTTTCCATTGAAGTAGTATTCATATTTTGCATCTGTGCTAATGCCAATGCTACGAACTGGAGGGATAGATAACTTAGAGGTACATGTCATTTGCAATTTAAATCAGAGAAGTGGCAAACTAGCAGAAGTTAATGGTTATAATAAGAGAGGTGGACTCAGTTCAAGACTCTCCAAGAAACAATAGTCTTCACCTTAGAACCCTTTCTTGATGCATGAGAATTTAAGAATGCCTAGCCTACATCAGCCTCATTTTTGGCTCCTAAAGACTGTGCTGGCTTCCATAGTAGAAGTCAAGGGCAGGGCCGTGACTGTCCACCTCAACTCAGTGTGAGATGCAAAGGATGCTTACCTGATACACTACTGATTTTCACGCAATTGTTTACAATATTTTTAAATAACGATTTATCAAGAACAGGTGAGTTTTTACACTATAATCATTCCCATATATTTGGGGAGTTCTTCCTTGGCAAAAAGTGTTAAGAAAATGAGACTATTAAACTCTTCTCCCATTTTCCTTCCCCTCCCCGCCCCCGGCCTGTCCTTTAGCTGGTTGCAGACGTCAGAAGGAATCAGGTACAATGTCTGGGCTGCTTGCAAGCTTCGGCTTCAGTGCATGCGCAGTAATCAAAACAATAAACTTGTTCACTGCCTCTACCCCACAACCAATTAGGTCAGCTGTAAATATTGGAGTTGCTTAGCAAACATGCTGGAAGATTGTGCTGACTTGTTAATATAAGTGAAAATGTAATTAGATTTATAACACTTTTTTTCAAACTATAATTTACAACAACAGAAGAAGAAAAAAAAATCTCTTGCAACTGGCTGAAATATCATTATTAAAATGCACATGAAAAGTCAATTATGCCAGAGGGAGGTTTTTAAGAGAAGTGAGTTTTCATACCCTGGGATTACACCACAGGGATTACATATTTCTTATTTATTTATTTATTTATTTTCTCTGAGATCTTTGCTGCTGCTGAATGAAAAGGAACAGATATTTTACTTATTTCCCTCTGAAATATTGCTCCAGATAGTGCTGAGAAGTAAACTAAATCAACTCACTCCCTAGAAATTCACTTCGTTCTCTTCCAAGCCCCAGGAAAAGCCACGCTGTCACCATTCTTTTTTATTTACAAGCCTATCTCTCTTTAAGTAACAGTCATATTCCTAAAACACTGGAAATGAATTTTTTTTTTAAATGTCCTTCTGCTCTATGCTCTCAGGGAGGAGATATCACATGGACGCCTGGGGGGGGGGGTCCACACAGGAAGACCAGCACTAGTCCTTCATTTTCATTTTGAAACCTGGAGTTTCTTTCACACCAGGATATTAGTTAGGGTGCAGCTCAGCCCTCACTCTCAGATGGAGGTCGATGACAAGGCACTTGTGTAGTTAGAGACACAGGCCAATGTGGGCCTTATCGGGGTGCCTGGTGCCTCTGTTCCCCAGGTGCGTGAGCTTCCATGTGCTTGGCAAGGCCCTGCGGCTCCTGCTATTGCATCTCTTACTACAATTCCAGTCATGGGGAGAGGGCAATAAGTGGATTCTGGGTCTTAGCCATTCTATTAAGTGCTTGACCACTGCATTATACCCACAGGCCTCCCAGTTCCAGTCTCAGCCCAGCCAGCTTGCTAGCCTATGTTTCCTGGCTTCTTCCTAATAAAAGCAGATTCATTACTATACCCCTCACCTGTGTTTAAGATGCCACACAGGAGGAAAAGCAACTTAAAGATGAACCATGAAACAGTCTATGAGCTTGAAAGAATCTGTCACTTTCTGTCTCAAACATCCTCTAAAAGGTTCAGCGTGGATAATGGATGGAAATGTATAGCATATTTGTAGATAAGCTACCGGTTAGAAGATTTTTGGTGTTGGCATATAAAAAGTAGTCAGCACAATTAATCATATATGCTTGTCTAGAAGATTCACCTTCATATATAACAATATACATTTTGAGTATAAAAATATTCTTACATATAGGAAGTATCACAGGAATAAAAAAATGGGGAGTTGATTTGCGTTCAAAAATAGTGTTTGTGCATGTCTGTAACCCCAGCCCCAGTGCTGGGGAGGCTGAAAAGAGGAGGAACAACAGCTGGAGCTGCATAGGGAGACCTTGAAAAAAAAGCTGAAACTCAAAAATAGTGTCATAACACAATCTTGTAAATGAAAACACTGTAAGTGGTCTTCCAATGTAATAATGCTGTTTTTAAATGTCATCTTTATTATTACCATTACATTTATATTTGTATTTTATTCTGAAGAAAGAGTCTATTAAGATTCCCAGCTTAAGGTTTAGGGTGTAGTTCACAGGTAGAGTGCTTCTTTAGTAAGTGTGAGGCTTGGGATTTTATCTGCAGATATATATATATATATATATATATATATATATATATATATATACATACATATATATATATATTACTTTATATATATTATGAAATATGTAATATTTTATGAAACATTTTCATATGGAGTAGCTAAATGTGTTCAACTGTACCATTCTGTTTAACTTCGCAGTCAGGCAAGCCTCGTGCCCAAGATTCACACTGTTTGAATACGATGTTGAATATTATGGTTTCTTCCTAAATATCCCTTGTTTCAGCTTTTTCACAGACACTAGCTATTCAGCTGCCAGGGCTAAGGATAAATTGTCTTCTGTTTTAGACTTCTGCTTTAGCCTTTTTAGAAGCACTTTCATGGACTCATTTGGAAGTAAGTCTTAAGGGTATCAGCAGTTTTTAGCATTCTTAGCATCTCCTGGCCTACAGCAACCCAGAAACCACCCGTGGAACGGGAGGTTGGAGGCAGACACGCATACACGTGTGCATACACATGCATATGATCTTCCCACATACAGGTCAGGGAACCTGGAAAGGTGACACTAGTGCCTCGAGATGAGTTCTATGCTTTTCCTTTATTTATAGTTAATGTCTAAGAATTTCATTGAATGTATTAAAAAGAGAATAGAAAGGGATTCACCTATCGTTGAAAGTTGAACACCTACTTTAGAAAGCTTCATATCTTTAAGGTTATTTGAGACCAGGAAGGAAAACTAAGAAGAAACTTGTGTTTATAATATTCATAAAAGACCACTTCTGTCCACCCTGATTTCATCCCTCCTTCTGAGGAGCATCCAAGGTCTCTCTATGGAGAATTCTCTTCTTTCTCAGAGCAGGAACGGCAGAGTAGTGGAAAGGGTTCCTAAAAAGTGTCCTGTCACATTCTCATGTCCATCTCCAGACCTAAGGCAAGGTTCACATTTTCTTCTTCCTCTCCTTTATCCTCTCCACTCTTCCCCACTTTACTGTTACAGCCCCTGAATCTGGTTACAGGAAGTTGTTCCAAGCCAAGAAATAATAGAAGCCTAGTATAGCAGTGCAAGCCTATAACCTAAGCACTTGAAACAGGAGAATTTGAGGTCACCCTGGGCTACATAGTGAGACCCTGTCTGTCAAAACACTAGAGAGAGAGAGAGAGAGAGAGAGAGAGAGAGAGAGAGACAGAGAGAGAGAGAGACAGAGAGATAGAGAGACAGAGAGAGACAGAGACAAAGAAAGAGAAACAGACAGAGACAGAAGTCCTGGACATTTAGGCTGGATGTAAAGCTTTGAGGAAACAGAAAGCTTCTTCTTCTTCAGACTGTATCTCAACTTTTGATTTAATTCAACCTGTGACTGGCTCATTTTCATATTGAAAACAGTACATGGGCAGAAAGAGGCTGATGGGAGTAGGAAGTAGAAAGGATATGAGCAAGGGAGAACCGAGATGGAAAAGGAGGAAAAGTAACCAGATGTGAACCAACTTTCTTTGTACCAAATTAGGGGATACAATAATAAGATGAAACATTGGCCAAGTTGTTGACACTGACACACACAGACACACAACACACATACACATATACACAAAAAACCTAAAACAACAGTGACCAGTGTTTCTTATATTTATCCCTAAGAATATCTTTAGTTTCTTTGTTGTTTCCAGTTCTAATTCTAATTCTAAACCAAGTGATCATCTCCTTCACCAAGACATCTCTGCTTCCTAAAGTGTTTTATCCCTGATCTGGTCTCATGGTATCTACTTTCCTCCTTTTTTATCCATCCCTGTTTATTGCATATTGCATGACTGGGGTATGCATGGTGGCTTAGTGGACACTCATGGTGCTCAACAAACAGCAAATTTACTCAAGAGGCTTGTGGCTACTATGTAAGAAAAATGAGCTATCAGTTAAACAAATGCAGCATATATTTCCATCTAATATTTGGTGAGGGCCTTGCAGTGTATTACGTGTTCATGGAAATCTTAGAGTGTTGTGCTCAGGACTGGGTGAGCCAAGCACTGGGCTGAGAACAGAGAACTAGTGAATTAACAAGGAAGACTTCCTGAGGGAGGCAGATGGAAGCCTCCTTTGAAACGCAGCAGCTGCCACAGCTGTCACACTGAGTTCTGCTGGAATAAGCGGGGGTTAACTAACACAGAGAGAAGCAAGCCTGACTGAAAGGAAGTACAGACTGGCTGTCCCTCAGATGAAATTTACCTGGCAAATGGCAAATTACCAGGCCACAGCTCAGGTCTCTCTCTCCGTTCGTGGATGCCCCACCAAGAGTAGGCACTGTGAAGATTGGTTTACGGCTTGGGCATTTGTTACATTTTAATAAGGTTTGGAAACGTAGATGTTATTCAGCTCAACAGCCATTCCAGTACTTGTGTAAAAGCAAGGCAAACATAACAATAAATGTTAAGCACTCTGGCGTTCAGTGACTTTGGCAGGATATGCTGCAGGCTTTATGAATGTGTGAGAGTGAATATACATACAGAAGCTGGGGAAAAGGTCATTGGTATTTTTGGAGCAATAAATCAAGTGTGGAAAGATTTGCATTTTAGCTGTATAACACAGAGGACTGGATTAGGGGAGAGAATACTTTGAAGTAATATTTCTCTGCTGACTTGTTTTATTAGCTTCCTTTAAACATGTTACATTATTGCTTATAGAATTTCATTTACTCAGATTGGCAGCTTGATAAATACGTCTATTGGAGATGATTTGGATTGCTCTGGGCATTAATATTATTAAAACCTGTCACAAGGAAATGTCTGAAAGATGACTTACTGTAAAGACTGCAGCACGAAATAAATCATCCAGTGGAATTTGTTACCATTTATGGCCTCTTGGAGCTGAGTCAATCCCTTTTTATGTTGCATTATTTTTCAAGTTTTTATAGCTTTACATTATATATTGCTGTCACAAATGAACAGATGGGGTGTCGAACATGAGCTTTCTAAATAATTCCCACCCTCCAGTTACTGGTATCAAGGACAAGTGCAAAACTGTATGTTCTAAAGCAAGAAGGAGAGAGAGGCAAGAGGAAGCTGCTGTTGATGAAAGGGATCCCTTTCGTCAGGTGGTCGAGGCCAAGTTCACCAGCTGGTTGGGATCCCTGGCTGGCAGATGCCCTGTTTGGGTTCTGAGCAAAAGAGCTGAGGCAGTGTCTTTGCTCTGCTGAGCCAACAAATGCAGCTTCTGAATATATTTCCTCTGAGTGCCTCTTGGAGAAACCTTCACCTTTGGAGGTAAATGTGTCCTATTGCTCTTTTTTCAAAAATAGAACCCTTGAGAAACAAAAGAAAGAGAGAGGAAGTGAGAGAGAGAGAGAGAGAAAGAAAGAAAGAAAGAAAGAAAGAAAGAAAGAAAGAAAGAAAGAAAAGAAAGAAAGAAAAAGACAAAGAAGGAAAGAAAGAAAGAAAGAAAGAAAGAAAGAAAGAAAGAAAGAAAGAAAGAAAGAAAGAAAGAAAGAAAGAAAAGAGAAAACCCAGAATGAAAACAGTAGGGAATGAAGACACATAGAAAGTATTAACCTTATTTGAATGAAAGGTATGTGTGCAGGTGTCATTGTGGGGTGTGAGGCACACAGGATGGATTAAAAGAGGGACTATTCCTGTGTTTGGGGGAACAATGTGGAGGGAAGACAGGAGTCCTCTATAGGTCACAGAGCGCTCCAAGGCCTCTGCACACTGAGGAGCAGTGTGCCCTTGAGAGTCTCCAGATGCCCCCTGCACTGGGCAACACAGCTGCACTGTTGTCTCAGGAGTCCCTCTGCAGAGTCCTGAGGTTTTGTCACCATTGAAGAAGAGAAAACTCACCCAGGAGTGAACACCAGCCACCTTCTTAGGAGGAGGGAAGTTGTACATGTGAATTCTCCTCATTTGCCACCTCACCAGACTGCCACATGCAGCCTGGGTAGCACTAGGATGTGCCAGAGTACAGCAGACAAAGAAATAATAGGTATGAAGTCAGTGTGTGGAAAGTCCAAAGCTCTTGCCCACCTTCTTGGAGCTCTTGTGTGTTACCACTCTTCTTATCATAATATATGGCTATGAATTAGATTTGTTGTTTACTTCATGGTGTTGTGGTAAAAAGTCAAATCACCCCCCACACAATTACAGACACATGCACACACATGCAAACACATACCCTAAAAATGCTCCCAATATTTGTCAGAGATGGGTATATGAGCCACTGTGCTACCACAGGATTCTTACCCCTCCTCATGAGTAGCTCTGCATGCTTCTTCAGTTTCTACTACTCCCCTCCCCTCCCTTGCAGCCCCAGATGTCGAGCCTTTATTAAAGAAGTAATTGGTAGACAGTATTCTCAGCAGCTCTCTGCCCCAAAATCAGATCCATCCTCTCCTACTGCATCTCTGACCCCTTTGTATTGATTATCTCTTCTTTTATATCATCTCCAAGAGGATCTTCCATCTGTGTTTGTCTGACACATTCGTGTAAGATTCTATCTGGCTGCACCCATAGGAATGTGGGTAATCCCGTCATATCTGAAACAGAAGGCTCCAAAGGATAGCTTCATTCTTCCAAATTCACAGCCTTGTACTTTATGTTGAGATCACCTTGTCTAGGGAACCAAAGCTGTCTGTCTCTGACCCAGGAGGTATGTACTGAAGGGTGAGTTTCATACAGTGGGTGAGTTGACAAAGGCAATTAATTAGTTACATGTTCAGAGCTGCCAGCGGGAAATGCTTTCCCCTGCTTCTCTAGCTCTTTCTACCTTGTCCCTCTAAAGGAACATTTGCCTAAGCCCCAAGTCAACCAGATTTGCCCTGCTGAGCTCCATAAGCCAGCTGATACAAAAACCTGTAACTGTTAAACATTATGTCTACAAAATAGGTATTTCTTTCCTCTCTCTCTTTTTTTTTTTTTTTTTCCTTTTTGAGACAGGGTCTCACTATGCAGCTCAGGCTGGCCTTGAGCTCACTTCTGTAGCCCAGGCTGGTCTAGAACTCGCACTGATCCTCCTGCCTCAGCCTCCCAAGTGCTGGGATTACAGGGGTGAGCCACTCTTTCCTCTCTTATATCCTTCTCCCTTCCTGCCCTCCTTTCTTTTATTACTTCCTGACTCTTGCATTTTACTTGATTTAGCATCCCTAGACATACACTGAAGGAGTCAATTCCTGACCTCTTTTGAATAAACATCATAATTTGTGCTTTCCCATAGGTCTGTGATCTCCTCTCATCCAGGTAAACATGCTGAGCACAAGCTCTTCTGTTCCTTAGGCACAAAATGTGGGCCTACTTCTGTGATATCCTGCCAGGCCTGCGCTAAGAAAGCACCATTGCTCATCCATGTCCCCATCACTCTATAGCCCAGACCATCTTAAAAAAGGAAGCCTGGTCTAAAGCCTGAAGCCTGGATTTCTTACTAACCGGCAGGCATGTACTTCCACTAGTTAAGTCTGTGTCTATAAAATTAGAAAGGTGATGAGACATGATTTTTCTGAAGCCCTCTGAGCTTGAAGTCACCACTTGCATCTGTTCTAGCTGCTATATCCCAAGACAGCCTGAGACCAACTGATTTCCCCTTGTGACATTCTCCTTTTTCTCAAATGACAATGTTCTGCAGATCTCACTAAGTATCCTCCTCTGCCAGGTTCCCAGATGATACCTCAGACACAGTTTATTATCAGTCTTCTTCCCTCCTTCTTGTATGACTATTCATGAAAAAGTTCCCTTAAATTTTCTATAAAAGCCAGTACTGTTTTGTCATAAAATTAGGGATATGTGTGTGTGTGTGTGTGTGTGTGTGAGAGAGAGAGAGAGAGAGAGAGAGACAGACAGACAGACAGACAGAGACAGAGACAGAGAGAGAGAGGTACCCATAGGTCAAGAAGAGGTGCAAATCAGGACCTGACCCAATAAAGTCTCCTAGTAACATCAAATTACTGTTACCCACCTCTTTATTATTAATCCTGCAATTGCGGCACATAAAATAACTTAATCACTTTTTGGAATTTGCATGACTAATGGGGTGATTTCTGATAGAATATGGATAAGTTTCATAATTAGGTTTTGCCAGGAACTTGTGCAAACCAGTCTATTTATAATGTGGTCAGCTCCTGATTTTTAATGAGGACACTGAGAGGGACTGAAGCCTCCGGCAGCATTCACTTCATATTTTAATTACCTACAGTAATTCTGACAATTACACGCATGTCATAAATCACATCATAGTAACCCACAAAGGAAGTCTATTTAATTACCGAGAGCAGAGTTCTCTAGTTAAACAGGTACCTGGAAGTACAGGGATGTGAACCACATATGAAGACAGAGCCGCCTGAGTCTATGGCATAGCAGAACCAGTTTTTAAAACTCGTGTCACACAGATAAGAAAAGTTGTCAAATTTATAGCTCTAGTTGCAGCATGCAAAGAGCTTTGAAGTAACACTCCCATCCTTACTGAAAATTAAAAACGAACAGAGAAAACTGAACAGACTGAAAATTAGACTTTTCCTGGACCATCAGAGAATCAAAGTTACAGGCCAAAAAAAAAAAAAAAAAAAAAAAAAAAAAAAAAAAAAAAGAAAGAAAGAAGGAAGGAAGGAAGGAAGGAAAGAAAGAAAGAAAGAAAGAAAGAAAGAAAGAAAGAAAGAAAGAAAGAAAGAAAGAAAGAAAGAAAGAAAGAAAGAAAGAAAGTCACCATTAGGGAAGGAGTCACTGCAGTTACAAACTGTTGAGGATTCTTATAGGTTAGTCTTAATGGTTTCCTGGAGGCTTAGTGTGGACTAAGAAACAGATGAAAAAGTTTCAGGGCTGTAGAATTAGACATACTCCACACTTGAGGAGGTTTATCTCTAGAAACCTCACCAGAGTCTCAGGAGAAAAAAATCTACTTATAGACTGGAGTGCGCAAAGAGTTACCACACTAAGGACATCTGGTTGTTGTTCCAGTACAACAGCCTTAGCCAGGGCAGAAGCCACCCCAGTGCCTTTTCTGTCTGGGGTAATGGCATGTCCTGTAATTAGTGCCCCCCTCCTTCCTGCTTTCCCTAAAGTGGGAGAGATAGGGTTAAGTTACACTGTGAAGCTCTCAAATTCAATACACAGGACAACCAAATGAACTGAGACTTAAGCCTACAAATAACAAATCTTCTCTTCTATCACTACCGCCAGGGGGCTTTAGCATAAAAGTGATTATCATTGAACAAGTGGCAAGCTACAATCCACTCAACAAGAGTTCTTAGGAAAACCAAGTGAGAACAGAGAGTGAACACAAGGTCACTACAGTCATGGAGAGACTGCCGTAGTTACACCAATCAAATGTAGTGCAACTCCTAGCTAGAATGACATGAACTTTCATAGTAAAGGCCCACCCCCTTTGAGGAATCTCCTCACTGATTTCTACAGTGAATGCACCTGTCTACATTCCCAGAAATAGTGGAGAAGAGTTCCTTTTTCTCCACAGCCTCACCAGAATTCATTACTGATTGATTTCTTGATGGCAGCTATTCTTTCTGGATGGAGATGGAATCTTGCCACTGTTCTAATTTGCATCTCTTGAATGACCAGTGATGTTGAACTGTTTTTTTTTTCGTATATTTATTTACCATTTGTATTACTCCATTTGAGAACTGTGTATTCATATTGTCCTCTACTTGTGAAGAGCTAGAACAGTGTCGGCTCTTCTATAGGGGAGATTCTGGTCAGTGCTCAGGAGACCAGACGGCTGATTGATAGCCTGTCTGTAAAGACCAGGCTTGGAAGGTTTCTGCTGGGAAGAAGCACTGCGTTGGCTGTTGGACTCTAGATCATTTGTGTCTTGACTTAGCAGAGAAGTTGTCTGCATTTTGCGCATGCCCAGAGACTTTGCCTAAGACTGAGTTTAAGCATGGCAAACTGATGAATCTTTCAAAGGATATTTCAAAGTAGCCAAATACTGGGGTGGTGGCATGGTTGCTACTGGGGGCTTTTAGCCAGATTTATGTTGCAAATCAAGAGCAAGGAGCCCAGCAGGATGGCTCAAAATGTCAAAAGTTTGGCCAGAAAGGAAGTGCCAATTAAGCTGTGAACTACAAAGATAGAACTAAGAGGATCTCCATTACTGAGATAGAACCAGAGAATGGAAAAGATGCCCTGAGAGCATCACAGAAGGTGACAAGTCTCCACCCTTTGCAGCTTCAGAATTGCAAAAGTCAAGGACTTTGCTTTGAGGCAAAAGCCATTGAACCTTTGTTCCAGAATGGTGGAGGTGGCCACACCAGGTTCCAGAATAGCAGTGGCATGGAGAATTTATTCCTCAGAATCAGGCTCAAGTGCTCAACAATCCAGGCACCCAACACCTACAGCCAAGAGAAAAGAAAGCCTGGCTACTGCTCCAGCTGGCAGCAGACCTTGGCATCATCCACATGGCAGTTGTTTCACGCACACTGAGAATGCAGGAGTTCTGAGGTTAAGAAGGATTCCACCTTGATTGCAGAAGGCCTGGGAAGCCAGGCAGTGTGCCCCTGAGAGGGTAGTGTGTAAAACTGTGAGTGAGAAGCCTATTCAGGGGAAACCCCACAAGTTTGGAAAAGCCAGGAAGGTGGGGCGTGCAAAGAGGGGGCAAAGCCAGCCTGAGAGAGAAGCTATGAGAACTATAATTACCAAGAGTGCTGTAGGGGAAGAGTCACATGAAGCTTACAATTTGCCACAGGTTGCTTCAGATATTCCACAAGGACCTATAGGATTTAATGGTGGCCCTTCTGGATTTTGGACATGTATTGGTCCTAATGTTTGGTGTCCTGCTGTGTGTACCTTTTGGAATGGTAATGTTTTGATTTTTGCCTTTAAATTTTAAATATGTTTAAATTTCCTTTTGTATAAAGGCTACCAGAGACTTGGGACTTGGATTTTTCGGCAATGCTGAAACTGTTGGGAGTTTGGCAACTCTTAGAGATGGACTAAAATGTCTTTTGCATCAAGGGAGGTGCATGAGTCTTTGGGGGTCCAGGGATTAAATGTCATGGTTTGTGCATAGGTGTCCCTCCAAAGCCTCATGCAGTATGGAGTGGCTTCTGGAATTTGTAATTGATTATTGTGCAAATGGGTGCTGCACTTGCCCTGAGGCAGGTGACTTGCATTTCAGTGTAAGGAAGGAAGAGAAGTTAGCTATTTGAGCTGCTGCTGCCTTCCTGAAAAGTTGTTCTCTCTTGTTCTTAGCTGCCTTCCTGAAAAGTTGTTCTCTGCTATGTGTCTGACTTGGGGCCAGCTGAATATGGATTGAAACCTCCAGTAACTGTTGGTTAAGTAAGCCTTTCCTCCCCTCATTTTGAGTGTCAGGTATTTGTCCCAGCAATGAGAAAGAAAAGTAATTAAGACACATATCAAATGTCCAGTTTTTTTATTGGGTCTTTAAATTTGGAGTGTCTGATATGGTCAGTTCTTTATATGTTCTAGATACTGGTCAATCTGTATAAATGACAAATGGCTAAGTTTTTCCCACTTAATGAGAAAAATTTATTTCCACTCTACTGATAATTTCTTTTGCTTTTCAATATGAGATCCCAGGCATTGGCTCTTTGTCATATTTCAATCCCATCAAAGTTTTTTTTTTTTTTTTTTTTTTTTTTTTAATGGGAGGAAAGGTTTATTTAGCTCACAGTTCCTGGAGTTTTCAAGATACTACCTTCACTTTATAGGGACTGAAGGAAGGGCTGGGGCACTGCTGTGTCCAGGATGATCTGCTCCATGCTTCCGCGAAAAATCGCCATCTGGTGTGGGGGAGGAGGCACTCTGACAGTACTGTTTAACCCTTAGGGCCTCTCTTGGCCACGCCCCCTCAAGTCCCGCCCCTTGAGCCGTGGGCTTAATAGCTCCATGCTGTACATGAGGCTTTGGGGGAACAACCAGATACAAACCACAACAGTGGTGCACACCTGCAATCCCAGCACTCAGGGGGCTGAGGCAGGACGACTATTTGAGGCCCACTTGGGCTCCATAGTAAGTTCAACGCCAAACTGAACTACATAGGGAGACCCCATCTCAAAAAATAAATAAAGGAGCCGGGCGTGGTGGCTCACACCTGTAATCCCAGTACTCGGGAGGCTGAGGCAGGAGGATCGGTGCGAGTTCGAGACCAGCCTGGGCTACAAAAGTGAGCTCAAGGCCAGTCTGAACTGCATAGTGAGACCTTGTCTCAAAAAGACAATAAAGAAAGAAAGAAAGAAAGAAAGAAAGAAAGAAAGAAAGAAAGAAAGAAAGAAAGAAAGGAGGTCAGCAGCACAAGTGCCTGCCTGGCAAGTACAAAGCCCTGAGTTTGATTCCCAGTACTAAAATAAACTAATTAAATAAATTAAAATTTTAAATTCAATGGAAATTTTTAATTTTGTTAATAAAATTAGTTAAATTAATTTAATTTATTTAAATTAAATTACTTAAATTTAAAAAATTAATTTTTAAAAAGGAGTCTTTTCTTATAATTAAATGGGCCTGGGAAAACTATAGGCCAGCCCCAGAGTTTAATCAGGCCTAGGCAATGCTGTGGGGCCCTTTCTCTGGCATGATATATGCAGGAAGGCCCCTTGCTAGAGAAAACCCCATGATCTCTGACCTGAAAATTCATCCTCTGCTAATTCGTTCTCTTTCTGATCTCATTTCATACTACTTGCACTCAAATTCATATCTTGGGGTCTATTTCTGCAATGACAGAAACCAAGACACCACCATCAAGGTTTTGTTCATGAAAGTTCTGCCTAAACTTATGTCTTCAAAAGTGATATCTATTATCTTCCAGCAGATTTAGTGTTTCTGTTTTAATATTTAAATCTTTGATCCATTTTAATTTTGTTTTAATGCATGGTGATATACATGGGTCCAGGTTTACTCTTTAGCATGCAGAAAGCCAATTTTTCCAAAATTTATTAAAAAGTTATGTTCTTCCAGTGAATGTATTTGGCCCCTTTATCAAAATAAGGTGGCTGAGTGTGTTTGGATTTGTTTCTTTTTTTTTTTTTTTTTTTTTGAGACAGGATCTCGCTATGCAGTTCAGGCTGGCCTTGAGCTCACTTTTGAAGCCCAGGCTGGTCTCGAACTTGCACCAATCCTCCTGCCTGAGCCTCCCGAGTGCTAGGATTACAGGCGTGCACCACCACACCTGGCCGGATTTGTTTCTTTATCCTATTCTGTTTCATTGATCTTCAGCTCTGTTTTACTGCCAGTACTATGCTGTTTTATCGCAATAGCTCTGTAGTATGATTTCAAGCCAGGGATTGTGATGTCTGCTGTTTTGCCAGTAATTTTTGTTTATACTCTATGTCTCTTGAGATTCCAAATGAATTTTAGGAATGTTCTCTATAATTTTGTGAAGTATGCTAATGGTGTTCTGATTGAGATTGAAATATATTTATATAACAGTTTTGGGAGTATACCATTTTCACTATGTTGCTTCTCCATACCCATGAGCAAGGGTTCTCTTTCTATATTCTGATATTCTCTTCTATCTCCTTTTACAAAGTATTATAGGGAGCTGGGGAGATAGCTCTGTGGCACAAGTGCCTGACTGGTAAGTGCAAGGTCATGAGTTTGAACCCCGATCCCATGAAATAAAAAAGTAATAATAACAAAGTATATAATATTCAATGTGTATTTTTCATACTTCCTTTGATAGAAAGAGGTCCAATTTGACCCAGCGATTCCCTTTCTTGGTATCTTCCTAGAAGAAATAAAAATATCACACGTCAGTGATATATGCACACCTATGCTACTGCAGCTCAGTTTGCAAAGGCTAAATCTTGGAAACAACCCAAATGCCCATCAACTGAAGAATGGATAAAAATATCCTAATATTTTTTAAAGGTGTATAAGTAACATGAAAGATAAATGCTAAGATGAAATTATATGAGGGCTTAGTTAAATCCAGAGACAGCAAGAAAACAGGGTGGGAGGAAGAAACAAAAAACAATCACAACTAATAGAAAATCAACTGCAAACATGATAGATATTAACATCAGTTATCACTGTCAATGTGAATGACTTGCACACAACAAACAAAAGAGAATCATCAGGATAGATAGTAAAAGAAAAAACCCACTTTTAATATGAAAATGTGGAGGCCTCAAAGTGTAATGATGAATGAAAGATAAATCATGCTCACACCAACAGGAAATATTGCCATAGAAAGTGGGGCACTATATAATAACAAAGAGGTGATTTGTCCAATAAGACATAGTAACTCTAAACTTGCACGTCCTTAAAGACAAAGCAGCAAAATATTCAGGGCAAAACTAAGGAGAGAAATAGTCACACCCACCAATGGAGTGAGCAGGGGAGACTCCATGCCTTCTGTGGCAGTCACTGACCCAGCTAGGAGACAGGAAGAATGGATTGATTTGAGCAGCGTTCTCAGGCAACCTTCCCTAATTGTCATCTGCAGAACACTGTATGCAGTGTGGAAGAATGTAGACTCTTCTCAAGCGTATAAGATAAACCATGCTCTAGGCTATACTTTTAGCAAATGAAAAATAATATGAATCCAATGAAGTCTGCTGGCCAGATAACAATGGAATTAAACCAGAAAACAATAACCAAAATCTGGGTGATCTCTCCAAAAGAGGAAAATTAAAGAATGCACTTCTCAATAACATGTGGGCCAAAACTCTAAGAGAAATGTGATTCCTTTTTTCTTTTCTCTTTTTATGATACAGGGTCTCAGACTCAAAGTGATCCTTCTGCCTCTGCCTCCCCAGTACTGGGATTAGAGGTATTCACCACCAAACCTGGGCCTGGGGCCGGCATGGCAGGCAGTACCCAGAGTAGAACTTGGGAACCTGCCCTTGCTAGATAAGTGCCTTCTTTATATTACAAATGGCAATATCGTTTCTGTGTAGTTTGCACATACACATTGCAGACCTAGATTCTTCTTTCATCCTCCTTTCCCTCCTTTTGTCCCTCTCCCTCCATCTCTTAACCCCTTCCCATTTAAAAAAGATCTGCCAGTGTCTTATTAACTGTCTTTTATTTTGTTATTTATGTTTTGGTTCTCCTGTATAAGAAAATCCATGAGATATTTAAGCTTGTGTGTCCATCTGATTCACTTCACTCAGCCTTATGATTTCAACACGTATTTGTTTTCTTACAAAGTGCTCAAGTTTATCCTTTTTTATGGCAAAATAGTGCTCCATTGTGTGTAAATATAACATTCTCTTTATTCATTCGTCTGTCACAGGATATATAGGCTGCTTCCAAGATTTGGCTATTGTGAATTATGCTGCTAGGGATATGATTGCACATGTGATATGATGCCTTCAACTTTTTCCAGTAGACATATAGCAGGGGGATATTTGCACTAAGTGGAATTTCTGATTTAGTTTTTTGAGGAATCACCATAGTACTTTTCTTAGTAGTTTTATAGTTTACATTCCCACCAATAATGAAGAATGGTTCCTTTTCCCCTGCAATACTGCCAACATCTATTATTTGATTTCTTAATGTTAGCCATTCTTTCTAGAGTAAAATGGAATCTTAGTGTTGTTTTAATTTCCATTTCTCTCATGGCCAATGATGTTGAATATTTTTCATGTATTTATTGGCCATCTGCAATACTTCTGAGAAGTATCTATTCATTTCAGCGTCCCACTTTATAACTGAGTCTTTTATTGGGGAAGAGTTAATTTTTTGAGTACTTCATGTATTATAGATATTGATCTTCTGTCTGAGGAATAGCTGGAAAACTCCTTTTCTTCATTCTTAGATTGTCTCTTCAATCTTATTGTTGTCTTTGCTTTGAAGAAGCTTTTAAATTTATCTCATCTTTTGATTTTCAGTACTATATATAATGCTTTTGGGGTTCCATCGGTTAAGTCATTGTCTATGCCTGTGTCTTCAAGAATTTTATCTATTTCATTCTCCAGCATATGAAGTGTTTTTGTTTTAACCTTAAGTCTTTGATCTATTTTTGTTTTAGTTTAGTACCTGTTGAGATAT